>JASAMY010002625.1:0-90451 GCA_030248085.1 Paralinhomoeus sp. GSCO2_6
TCCACATCAACTGCAATGCTCTTATACAATCATTTTTCAAAGTGGACTTGACTGCAATGTTCTACCATTGTTGTTTCTGTAGTTCAGTCTGGGAAAGTCACATATTCTCCTTTTTTGCAGCTGCCTGCAAAATTTTCCTTAATTGTATTTCTGGCCACTGTTCAAACTGAGAAATGCGAAAGAGCTAATGGGAAAAAGAATGGCATCGCTCCACGCTTTCTAAAGTTGCTTTCCGCTATTGCATCCAAATGAAATTTTATGATTAAATTCAATAATGTACTGTAGTTGGCATTTCTCCGTTTGACCTACCGCACTTTATTTTTAGTTGCTCCTGGAATGCCTACCGTGCGAGCGTGTGCTTTGGGACACCGTTTTAGAGGAGCAAAGGTTGCATTCTTGCCTTTGTTTTTTTTCTCAATTTCGTCACTTTTCTCAATTTACAGTACTTTAGGCAAACGTATGCGGAACTGCTGGACGATTTTGTCTACAGTACACCCGATGGCAAGAAGAAGAAAATCGCTGAAGGAGGTTGTGCTGTCTTAAGCGAAGACGACCACGTATGCGTATTTGCAAATTTACACGATTATTTTTTTTTTTGGATTGGGGGCAACACTAGGACTCAAGAGGCTGCCAATCATACATGTAACTGGGCGGGGGGTGGAGGGGAGGCTGGGGGCGCCAGCAGGAATTTCGCCCTTCACCAGCCCCCCCCCCCTCCCCCGGCCCCAACCCCCAGAATTTTCCTGAAGTTTTCCAACTTGTCTGCAATTATAAAAAGTAGTGTACTTTTCGTTTATTTCAGTGTTTTTGACTAAATAATAACGCTAATAACGCTTCGGCTAAATAACGCTATTTATAGCCTAATTTAACGCCTTTTTGACCTATTTTTGACCAAAAAGTGCCTATTTAGACACCATTTTTTTCCTTCTGGGACCCCCTCCCTCTTCAAATCTGCGTGCCCCCACGCCCCCCAGAATGGTCGCCGACCCTTTCCTACCCCAACTTAATCCGGTTGCATATATGCTGTCAATGGTCCATATATAGCATACTCATCTCCATGACGCCTCCCTGTCTACAGCCACAGCATTGGCCAAAGACATTCAAAAGAACGCCACCGGTAATCTAGGGCAGCGACGGCACGAGAAAAATCCATCGAGAGGAAAGTCCTCGATCCAGTGGCTCCATCAAGAATCGAACCCAGGACCGTACGCGCAATGGGCCGATTCTCTGCAACTAGGCCATACGCTGCCTCAGCAAATGTACATACCGTATATATTCTAATAGTGCCCTTCCATGTATGCGCAGAAAGAGGTGTAACCATGAGCAATAGACTATTAAGGAAAAATTTGCAGGTGGCTGCAAAAAAAAAGGTGAATATGTGACGCTATTTTGTTAAAGTCCAGTTTGAAAAAGAGGGGTATTAATCAAGGCACGCCTCAAGCCACTTACGCTTTGCAGCTGATCAACTTCAGTTTGAACAAACCGTGTATAAAAACTGAACCAAACGCAGCAACACGTCACATGTTTGGCATTTTTTTGTGTTCGCGTGCATAGGAAGGTGCAGTGGCAATTATTAAGACCTACACACACTGCACTCACATATGCTGCATGACCGAATGCCACTTGGTTGTGAGACAGACAGGAAGGACCGCATGACCGAATGCCACTTGGTTGTGAGACAGACAGGAAGGACCCCATGATCTTGCACATGGAACACGATGCACGCGCAGGCTCGCACGCAGGCACGCACGCAAGCACGCACATGCACGCACGCACAAGATGTAAAATGGTGCATGGCACTATGCAAACGTTGTAGTTCATCATTGGGTGAAATGCCAAAAGGGGAGAATGACAAATGGAGCCAGTACAGTATGTATGCTTACACATCACTAACTGTGGTGACAACCCACATGTCACAAATGTTAGCAGGGTGCCGATTATTTACCTAGGAAGTTTTGCTGTGCCAGGTCCATGGTAATGGTCAATGGCAACGCATTGTCCGAGAGAGATGAGATGTGAAAGGGTTGCTGTTGCGTTTTGGCTGAATGAGGTGGCTTGCACAAAAAATGCCAAATATGTGACGTGTTGCTGCGTTTGGTTCAGTTTTTATACATGGTTTGTTCAAACTGAAGTTGATCAGCTGCAAAGCGTAAGTGGCTTGAGGCGTGCCTTGATTAATACCCCTCTTTTTCAAACTGGACTTTAACAAAATAGCGTCACATATTCACCTTTTTTTTTGCAGCCACCTGCAAATTTTTCCTTAATACAGTGTTTTTTCATAAGACAAGCATTGATACGCAAAACCTACTCAGGCACGCACGCACGCTCGCACGCACGCACATACAGACATACAGCAGCAGACCAGAACGCACACATGCCCCAGCGTACCAAAAAAAGCAAATGTAGCGTGTCCAGTGGAATCCCTCAATCGCAGTAGGAGACACACATCGTATAGAAACGCGCCAAAATCGGTTCAGATAATCAAAAGTTATAGGCGATCAAAAAATCCAAAATCACCCAGGCAAAGAAGTGTGCCGCGCGTTACTTGCAACCGGTCCGACGGACATGCGCGTACGATGGCGCGATCGAAGCGTGTGAGCGTGTGTGTGCGTGCATGCGCATGCAGTTTTCCTATAGTGCTGCGCCATAGGTGGTACATTATGTGCGTGCGTGCGTGCGCTTGCAGTTGTGCTATATTGCTGCGTTTTAGCATAGTGATGTAAAGTATGAAAATGATCCCTATGACTAGGCGGTCAACTTTCGTGTTTTAACCGAAATGATCCGGCCTACCCACATCGAGTTGTTTGTGAAGCAGCCCATTTGAAGGTGTGCGTGCGTGCGTGCACATCTGCAGTGCCATATTGGTTCGTCGGAGCATAGCGATGTAAAGAATCAAAATGATCTACACGTGCAGGCGGTCAACTTTTGTGTTTTAGCCGAAGTGATCCGACGTACCCACATCGAGATATTGCGATTTTCCCAAAAGTGAAAATATTTTGGTGCGTCGGAGCGCGTCGGCACTAAGGAATGAAATGTTCCCCACCAATCGGTGATCAACTTTATTATTGACCTCAAAGCCATCCGAGCTAACCACTCCGAAATATCGCCGATTTTTATTAATTTCCCAAGAGTGTAGACATATTGGTGCGTCTTGGGTGACTAATTTTTTCAATGGGGTCTATTCCAGGTCATGGCGATCAACTTTCTCCATTATAGCGAAACTCTCAGATCAACGGTTGAAGCGCCTATAGAGGACAAACTTTTGCCCAAAAAACGACTATGTCCGAGAAAAATCGTCAAAATGGACCATAGCTACACATTGCCACGGCCTAGAGCCGAATGCTTTGGGCGACAAGAATCCCATCATGAGCCGCCAACACCTGCAAAGTTTCATGCCGATCGAGAGTATCGTTCACGAATGGCGGTCCGAAAACCTGGCAGAGAACACGAAAAAAAAAAGGACGCGCTTTCGAAACATTTTTGGAACTATTGACCCCCTACAGTAAAACAAGGAAACGCGTTATGGCGCGTTCGATGCCCCAGAAGAAGGCGGTTCATTTGAGCCATAACGCGACGAAATCCGTTCAGGCAATCAAAAGTTATAGGCGATTGAAAATTCGAAAATGCGCACTGAACAAGTGGTCACATATTAGGGTTGTACGCTGACGCGTACACCCTGATTGCAGCTTCCAATACTTGACAGCTTACTTGCGCATGTATTCGTTGTTTGCTGAACGCATTGTACATTGACATGGTCTGTACTAAGGAACACTGGCAAGTCCAGGTTGGGGAAGAGGGGGGTCTCTCCCTCCTGTCAGCTCAGATTTGGGGGGGGGGGGGAGGGAGGGGGAGATTTCAGGGAGAGAAGAAGGAAAGAACGACGCGCACAGGGCAAAGTAGGCCGATTCTTACGTTTTCCTTGGATTAAGCCACTCCAAAAGCGCAAAACTTTCGCCTGCGGCGCTGTGATTCTATTGCAATTCACTATTGATTGTGTGCCAAGCAGGGTTGCACAATTTAAAAAAAAAAGTTTTTTTTTTTTAAAAAAAAAAAAATTTTTTTTTTTAAAAAAAAAATTTTGTTTTTTTTTTAAATTAAAAAAAAAATTTCTCTGTTTTTGGGTAAAATTTAGCTTTTGAGTGGCAAAAAGGCGTTTAAATGGTGTTTAGATGGTACAATTAGTAGTTATTCATGCATAAACTTGCTTATTAGCACCAAAACCAAGCTCTTTTCGGAGTTCCCAACTGGTTCCCAACATAGTGCGATACCGTACACGACCATTTAGAGGCAGCGGCTTTGTCACCATTTGACTAAAACGATGCTAAATACGCTTCTAAAGGCTTTAGGGAAGCACTAGTACTTGTGTTTGACACTCTAATAGGCTCTAAAGTATCTTATAGTACAGGTATTTGGCGCCAATGATGGCTCCTAAGTCAATTTAAAAAAAAAAATTTTTTTTTAATTTAAAAAAAAAACTTGAAATTTTTTTTTATGCAACCCTGGTGCCAAGGCCAAAACTTGACTTTTTGGGGATTAACTGCAATGAAAAAATTGACTTTCTCCCCCTGCCCCCTCTGTTCGAAAATACTGGATCCGCTAGTGCCAAGGAAGCAGCAATTTGGCAACTAAACTAAATTTGTAGCACGTCGGTTTCGCCGCGAAAAATTCCACCCGAAAAATTCAAAAGCAATCAATCGTCTTGAAAATGTTACTAGAATGGCATTTAAACTTGCGCTCCTCAATTCTGAATTGTTTGAACTGTAGTGGGGGGGGGACGTTTCCTCAAACTTGCCGTGACGATTTGTTCCAGCAAATTCCAACTTTTCTTTTAATTAATTAATTAAGTAATTGAGAATTGAGAATTTGCAGCCACTGAATTTGAATCCCACGAGCGAGTGGTCCGCCTTTTTCGAGGACAACGAGGTGTTGCTGCAGATCGACAAGGACGTCAGGTTATTATTATTTTTTTATGTAGTGCAATATTTATTCAGTTTCCCACTGTCTATTTTTTCCATAACAGCCGACCACTAGCGGATCCAGGATTTTCTGACAGAGGGGGGAGAAGGTCAAACTTTTTTCATAGCAGTTTATCCGAAAACGTCAAGTTTCGACCCTGTCACCGGCATTTGCTTTGTTGGCACTATTTTCAACACACAATACTGTTGAAAATAGTGTGGGGTGTGAGTGCTCAAATTACTGTGGGGGCCGCAGGCGAAAATTTTACGCTTTTGAGCGGCTTAATCCAAGAAAAACGTAAAAATCTGCTCACTTTGCCCCTGTGGTCGTCCTTCTTTCCTTCTTTCCCTGAGCTCTCCCCATCCCCCCCCCCTTCTGGATCCGCTAGTGCAATGGAGGTGTTGGTTGCGTGTTGAGCATGTTTACTCAACCCTAGCTGGAATAGTCGAAAAAGTAGTGGCCAAACATGTTTCGTTCTCCCATTAAAATGTAGCCAAACATTTCCCTGTACGTTGGTCTGCCTGCACGTTGTCTATGCTCATCGTCATACCTGTAACTGGGTCTGGTAGAATTGGTGGGGGGGTGCAGGTCTCCGGAACAAATAGTGTGGTGTAGCCAACCATTTTGTCTATTCTGGTAATCTTTGGTCAGAAATGGGTATTTATATGGTCTAAACAGTGTTTTTGGGTGGTATAACACTCAAAAGCACTGAAAAACGCCAACATTTGCTCATTTTTATCGTTTTAGACATGAATTCTGGGGGTGGGGTGTTGGAAAAATAGGGGTCGGGTAACATCAACCCAGTTACAGGTGTGTTGGTTGCGTGTTCAGCGCGTTTGCTCGACTCTAGCTAAATAGGAAAAACGTAGTGGCAAAACGTTTCATTCTGCCTATGAAACGTACCCAAACTGTGCCATGTACGTTACTTCGCCAACAACGTTCTACTCCTATACTATACCTATCGCCTATACTAGTCATCCTACTCTGAAACGACCAAATTTCGGTCTTTATTTGTTTCTAGACGGCTCTGTCCGGAAATTTCGTTCTTCCAACAGCCCACCGCCTTTCCTCGGCGCCTGAGCTGGGCGAATTTCGGAAAGGGCGCTGCGTCTCCCAACGAATCAAACGATTTGCATATTAACAGCGGGGAGGGGGCAGCAGTGGCTGTGGACAAAAGAAGGACCAACGTGGAGTGTCTCTCGAAAAGGGTGGCCAATTTCGTGCTCGACTCAGAGGTGTTGGAGACCAAGCGGTCGGGAGCGACAAATGTGGGTTTTTTGGTGTTTTTTAAGCGAATTTCTGGTATAAACTGGTTACGCACGCACGCACACACGTTGTTTGGTGAAGCGTCGGCTGTGTGATCACCCCTATGACGCTGACCTGTAAGCCCCCCACCCCATGCGGAAATTAATTACCCCCTCCCCTCCGACTCCGCCACCCACAATTTTCTAAAGTTTTTTTGCGACAGAACGCCCAACTAACGCTATTTACGCACTGTTTTGCCGAAAGAATGCGTGTTTGATGGTATTTTGGTGCGCATTTTCTGGACGCCCCGCTCGCTGGTCTCCCCCCCCCCCCTGGTGAAAGCCCCCCCCCCGACTCGATCAGACTCGGCGATACAGGGCTATGTCCGTCAGCATTGACCAGCATAAACACCAGCTTTGATCGCTGATTGGCGATCTCGGATCAATCGAGTCGAGATCGATTATTTCTCCCGCAGCTGATCAGTCGTCGGAAGATGGCGTCGGAGGAGTACGCGCTGCTGACGGACGAGAGAGAGGAGGCGCATTGGGAGGTGGTCGAACGACTGCTCTTCGTCTACAGCAAACTCAACAAGGGAGTGAAGTACGTACAGGTGAGCCTTGGCTGGGAATTAAAGAAAAGGCACTTGTCGGCGTTGAAATCCTGAGACCTGGGTTCAAATCCCGTGACTGCAATCGCTTTTTCTACTTAATCTGTTCTTTTTTGCGTTTTAAAATTTTACTTTTCGTTTTATGATCGGCTTTCAAGTTTCCAAAATGACCTTCATACGGTTTGTGAAACATTTTTTGGCACAACTAAAATACTTCACCTCCTGTTGTTCGCTGTGCGCTTTTGTTATTTTATTGTTTGTGTTTGTGTGTGTGTGTGTGTGTGTGTGTCCCTTTAACGCTATTTTTTAAGCCATTGCAACAGCAGCGCTGTTTTGCAAATTTAATGAAAAACAAAAGAAATACCTAGTTGCACAGGGCATGAACGAGCTGCTGGGTCCCATTTATTACGTGCTGGCCGCCGACAAGGACGACGCCTGGCGGAGACACGCGGAAGCGGACGCGTTCTTCTGCTTCCAAAACCTCATGGCGCAGTGCCGCGACCTCTTCATTGGACAGATCGATGGCTCCACCTGTGGCATCGGTGCGTGCCAGTGTGTGCGTGCCTGTGTGCTTTGGTGCCGGTGTTTGCGTGCGTGCGTACCCGTGCGTGCGTGCGTGCGTGCGGGTGCGTGCATCTGTGCGTGCGTGCGCGCGTTTTCAAACCGTCATCGGGTTAAGAACGGGTGGTTTTTTTCTTTGGAGGGGGGGGGGGCAGGTGGATTGCTCGAACCGCGCATCATCGTCTGATTAGTGTGATTAAGTAAGTAATTAATTAATTAACTCCAACTTCCAGAGTCGGCTCTGTCGCGTCTCTACGACGCCTTGGAGCTATTGGACGCCCCGCTGCACCGTCGCATCACCGTTCAATTGGGCATTCTGCCGCAGTACTTCGCCTTCCGTTGGATGTCGCTGCTATTCTCGCAGGAATTCCTACTGCCCGGTCCGTTCTTGCAAAGACTGCGTTTTTTTTCGAATTTCAATTTGAAATTTTCAAAATTTTCTAGACGTGATCAGACTGTGGGACTCGTTGTTCGCCAGCGAGGACCTGCAAGAGTTCATCAGACGCGTCTGTCTCGCCATGCTCATGTCAGTACTTTGCTTGGCGCTATTTCTGTGTTGGTTTTGTATATGAATTTCTTCATTTTGTATGTTAGTGGCGGTGCTTACTTAGAGGGGCCTGGAGGGGGGGTGTCCCCATCCCCAAGCTTTGTGAACCCCCCCCCCCCCAAACTTTCATAGTCCATTGTTCGCGATTTTCACCTCACTCTACTACTAAAGTAGAGTTTACTTGCTTTTATAGCTTTGCGATTTTATTTGTGCGAGTGTACGCAAAATGGCTGTGTCGCATTTTCAGCAACGCCAAAGAATCGATCATGGTCGAGGATTTTAGCACCACCATGAAAATGCTGCAGGTGAGTGTATTTATTTATTTATTTTTGCATTTCTTTGTAGAACCAATATTATGGGCCACATCAGAACAGGAATTTGCGTTTTTTACACCTTATTTACAACCAAAAAAAAAATAAAATATTTTAGAACTATCCCTGCCAGGACGTGACCACCCTTCTGAGGCGCGCCTACGCCCTAAAGGATATCGAAAAATTGCGGCAAAGTGCGGATGATTGCCAGGCAGAGGAAAATTCAAATAATTCGAACCAGCCACCAGCTGAGGGTCCCGCGAAAATGCTCAATGACCTTGTGTCGAAATTCAGCGCGAAATTGAAGTGACCGTGAAAACCGAATTTTGTCTGTCCAGGAAGTCTTCCATTGCAAGCTCAGAGGTGGTGTACTGTATTCGTTTTTGTTGCTGCAATTTTCGATGGAATCTAGCGCCTACTTTTGAATCGTTAATCGACGCTTCCATATTTGTTTACGTTAAGGCATACATACGCGTGATGGTGATGGACGTCGCTTTTATTGCTCACCGAACCTACCTATGCACTATTCGCGTCTACCATAAACCCTCTATTGTGGTGACCCTGCAAATTGAAGTTTGTAACACCGCCCCCCCCCCTACAACTAGCTTCCCCCCAGTCCATATGTTTCAGTGTGCGTGCGTGCGTGCGTGCGTGTACCCTATCTCTGTGCGGTCAGCGAGCGTAAAACTCGAATTTTTAGTTTGTAAGTTGTTTTTTTCATTTGTCACCCCCCCCCCCCTTCTAAGGTCAGCACATTCGGTCAGATTAGAGGGCTTATCTACTCTGCAAAATTGTACTGCGACCTTTCTCGGAACCGTGTAATGTCCAGCCACTGAATTGCTTGCATCGATTGATGCATCCATTGCTCTATTGTACTTTAGCAATACAGTGTTGTTTACTTTACGATGCTATATTCGGCGGTTTCTGTGTTGCTGAAGCCCTGCTGGCTTGTCTGGTCTTGTTCATTATTTGCGCCTTTTGAAGCAAAGAAAAACGGCGTTTTGCACGACAGTGCTGAAAAAATTGTGGAAGGTACCCCCCCCCCCCGAGTTACAGGTATGCGATGGACGGAAAGACGTTGCGATGTTGCAATTCTTTCGCGCGCATACGAAGTATGGCATGCAATCACACCTGTAACCGCGAATTGGACCTGGGGGGAGGGGAGCTGGAAAAGGGGGGGTCTGGAGCATAGGTGTAACCGGGAATTGGACCTGGGGGGGAGGGTTCGGGCACTTTCTGGGGGGGGGGGGGGGGGGTGGAAAATCTGGAGGAGGGGGGGTCTGGGAAGGAAAAAATAGGCACTTTTTGGTTGATTTTTAGTCAAAAATACACTGTAAAAACCCTAAAATAGGCACTTTTTAGTCAAAATACACTGTAAATAACCCAATATAGGTACTTTTTGGGCGATTTTTGCTCAAAAGCACCATACAAAACACATTACCATTTTCAGTTTCAAATTTCTGGGGGGGGGGTTGGGGGGGGCGTGGGTAGGGTCAAAACCAGCAAGTGGGGGGAGGGAAACCCCCCCCCCCCCCCAACCCCCCCCCCCCAGTTACAGGTATGGTCTGGAGAGGAAAATAGGTACTTTTGGTCTAATTTTAGTCAAAAATACACTGTAAACAATCCAATATAGGCTCTTTTGGTTGATTTTTCCTAAAGAATGCAATTAAAACCATTACAAATGACAGTACAAATTTCTGGGTGGTTGGGGGGTTGGGTGCGGTTACGCACAACCCTGGGGGTGTTCAAATCCATCCGGCATCTGGAAAGGGAAACCTTCGCCCCTCCCTCTCCGCCCACTTTACCTGTAACTTACAGTTGTGCATGCAATGCAATGCTGTAGAAACTATTTACTACTGATGCGTTTATTTCTTATACGTGTTCAATCCGCACAATTCTTTCACGCGAACTCAATTGCGGTCATCAGTGTCTGTCGCCTGCATACCTGTAACCGGGTCTGGAAGAGGGGGTTGAGTGAATGGCCGAATTCTGGGGGGGGGGTGTCTGGAGCAAAAAGTGGGGGGTAGCTGGCCATTTTTTGAGCTATGCTGGTCCTTTTTGTCAAAAATGGGTATAAATAGGGTCTAAACAGGGTTATTTAGCTGTTGTATGGTCATATACCGTAAATCCTCCAATAGAAGCCCCCCTCCAATAGTGCCTCCCCCTCCAATAGTGCCCACGGGTATGGCAAGGTTGAAATAATAGAGCCCCCCTCCAATAGTGCCCCCGGGGTAAGGGGTATGTTGTGCCAAGTGCCTTTCATGGGCAAAAATATAGTGGTAGGTACATTTATATCGTGTATACACACTACTACTAACCAATAATAGTACGTTTCAGCAACTGTTAACGGTAAATCAACCATTAAATGCGGCAAAAGTGACCAATAATCACCGAAAGATCGGCAATTTTGACAGCGAAACTAGCATTACCATTCAAAATTTTTAGGTTGAAGTAATATAAGCCCCCCTTCCAATAGTGTCCCCCCCTCCAATAGTGCCTCCGGGTAAGGAGAGGTTGAAAAAATAGTGCCCCGGGGGCACTATTGGAGGATTTACGGTAACACTGAAAAGCACTGAAAACAGCAAGATTTACTTACTTTAATCATTTTAGACGAGTGAAAATCCCTTGGGAAAATTCTGGGGGGGTTGGGTTGGGGGATGGTTGACAAATTCTGCGAGGCCCCCCCCCCTCCCCAGTTACAGGTTTGGTCGCCTGACGTCTGCGTCGTCAGCAGTCTTCCCCAGCGACGACGGGAAACCGATTGTATGGGGCTCTGGTACACTCCGAAGCCACATTGAACTTGCGCTCCTCCCAAAAGAAGTCGTCACGACACGTCACCTGTGCCGGAATTAAAAACGTTGGCTGCTTTTGTGTACGTTTACCGTAAACCCTATGCTTATCCCTCCCTCTATAATTATAAAGGGTGTTTTTTTTAATTATCACATTTCTTTTTTGAATAACTTTCGTTTCCTTTGTCGGATTGTTATGAAATTTGGAACACTTATACTCAAGACTTGTGGATTTTGTCTGAAAAAAGAATCGTCGAATTCGGTTGAGGATTCCGAGAGTTATGGCGCTCCAAATCAGATGTCGCTTTTTGGGCAAATTTTACTAACTAAATCGTTTGAACTTTGAATCGTAACTATCCAGTATGCCAAATTTCAACGTGTGTGTGCGTCTTTTTCGCTTAAAAATCGGCTCCACGCGCCTTTCCGCCTACAAAGCTCTCTACACATCGACACTTCCAGTTTATGAGCCCCCTATAATTAACCCACCCCCCTTATAATTAAACAACCTCCTAGAGCTCGAACGAAACAATTAGTCCCTGGGGGCCAATTATAAGGTTTACGGTACTCACTCTCACTCAAGCAAAAGCGTCAATCAACTGTTGTACTTCAGTAGCTGCTCGGATTGTGGAAGGCTTAGATGATTCGACATTCTTTCCACGCATGCGTGTGCACAAACACAAACTGCGACAAACGCTTCTTGCCAAAGGCCGCACCACTATGCTCTCTCTTCTGCCGTATGCCTTCTGTCTGTACAACGGGCTGCCTGATCACTACCGGATCCAGGATTTTCTGACAGAGGGGGGAGGTCAGACTTTTTCATAGCAGTTTATCCGAAAAAGTCAAGATTGGCCCTGGCATCGGCATTTGCTTTATTTTCATTTTGTTCGACACACCATTTGTTGCAATACAACCACAGCGCCGCAGGCGCAAAAATTTTAAGTGCCTTAACCCAAGGAAAATGCAAAAATCTGCTCGCTTTGCCCCTATGGTCGTCCTTCTTTCCCCCCTCCCCAAGCTCTCCCCTTCTGCCCCTTCTGCGGGGCCACTTCTGCATGAACGCGACGCCGCCAAGCTCTTCCAAACGCAGAAAAACCGCGCGCGTTTGACGCATTCGGAACACTAGAAGGAAGACAGAAACCAAAGCCAGGGGCAGACGGCAGAATACAGAGCACTGTGGCATGGCGCGGCCTTAACCTGGGCTGTGAGGTAAAACCATGGCGAGTGGAAGCTGTCGTCGACTGTGCCAGCGCAACGGTAGTGCATCCCACGATTGTACCTCCAGATCTCAGCCTATACATGCAGTGCGCTGCCAACTGTTTATGCATTTCATATGCATAGCTAGGTATGCGTTGTAAAGGGTTTCTTTTTTCAACTGCACAACTTCTTTCTTGAATTAAGCCGCGCAGAATACTGAAGGATTTAGTCTAGAAAAGGAATTATCGAAGCCCTGATGGAAGAGTTGTGGAAAAAAGGCGATTGCAGTGCTGGGATTCGAACCCCGGGTCTCAGAAATACCGGTACTGTATGCTAACCACTACACCACACTCGCTAACGACCACAAATTACGCATGATAACTGCCCGGGACCGCCTTTTATCTATCGCGTCCATCTTGATTGCTAGAAGGGACTCCCATGTCAGCAGGACATGGGTGAATTTTTGCTAGAACTGGACTTTACCTTATTTTGACGAGTCGTGCCGTTAACACGCGCAAAAACGTGACCAAGCTTTTGAAACCATTGTTTACAGTTGTTTGAAGCAATTTTAAGACTTACGTTATGACTGCCATGAAAAGTTGTCAGCGGCCCAGTTGCGGGCGCCATTCAAGGCACAGCCTCTCAAAGATTCAGGCACTCACATCGCACACTTCGCTGATGGTGTGGTTGTGAGCGTGCCACACTTGCACTTTCGTCTTGCCCTCAACAGGTGTTAGAAAGCGCTGAGCCGAGTCGTTGCACGATATCGGGCCCCTCCAATGGATCATCGCTAGAGGCAAACGAGGAATTGCAGCACGAGACAGGCAGCACGCACGCACCACCAGTAACGGGCGAAATGGCGGCGCCAAGGACGACTGCCAAGGCCGCGAACAGTTTCACACTGTTCCTCGACATCTGTATCGACAGCTTGAGTCGAATCAACTTTGCGGAGCGACGATTAGAAATGCAGAAAGACTTAATAACGGATGTCAGCGCTGGCCTGGCTATTTGTAAGGAAAGAACAAGAACAAGCAAGCGCATCTGCTTACTTAGGTGGAACAGGCTTCGCAATACGGTTACACGCTGCTTTGATCGCACCGCCGATAGCATTCGAGCTTTGTTTTGGTCTCTCCGATCACGTGCAACAGACTGCAGATACATTGGCTTGGCATGCACAGTTGTCTCTTCCCGCTGAGTTGAGCAACGTTCTGTATAACACTGGCACTGGCACTGGCAGTGGGGTATAAACGCTGGCACTGGCACTGGCAGTGGGGTATAAACGCTGGCACTGGCACTGGCATTTTTTGGGGTATAAACCACTGGCGGATCCAGGGGTGGGGGAAAGGGGGAATTCCCCCTCCCGAAATCGGAAATCTAGGGGGGAAAAGGGGGAAAGGGATAGGCGGTAAAGGTGATAAAATGGCTTGTAGGTGGTCGAAAACAGCAAAATTTTCGCCTGCGGCGCCGTTTATATGCGTTAATCGTCGAAAATGGACCGATTAGGTGTCCAAACCACTGCCAAAATGGCCCAACATCCAAAAAGTTCAACAGGGTCCTCCCTTCTGCAAAATTCCTCCCCCCTCCGAAATTTTTTTCTGGATCCGCCAGTGGTATAAACGCTGGCACTACTGGCACTGGCACTACTGACAAAAGGTTTATTTGTTCGAACCTAACCGGTGTTTTGCCACGTGTCAGTCCCATAGCGTCTCCTAATCATAACTGTGGATTTTGGAACAGGTTTTGGTGGCCTCTAATTGGTTATTATTTTGTGCCCTTGCACACTCGTTCAACCATACTCATGTTTTAGCGCTTTTATACTCATGTTTTTGAGTCGTGGCTCTTTGTCGAGTCGTGAGTTTTTATTGCCTCATTTCCCTTTGGACGCATTTGCGTGTTCTGAGTCTCTGACATGATGACCCTACACTTTGATACTGGTTCCTTTCCGACTATTTTTAGAGAGCAGTGGCAAACGAAACACTGTGAATGCATTTCGTGGCGCACTGTGGAGTAGGTGTAGGTGAGTCAGTAGGAGCAGACTAGTCATAGGCAAAGTGCTTAGTGCACCTTCAAGGCTGGCGCATTAGAATGCTAGGACGTGCATCAATGATCTCGCGTGTCAAAAGTAAAACAGCGTGAACAAGAAACTCCACAGCGTTTCTTGTTCTTTAAAGGAAGAGAGCGGAATGCAACTGATCTAACAACTGCAGCCCTCTCTGACTAGGCCTCCCTTTGTGGAGTGTTCGGCGTGCATGTCTTCAATTGGTTCACAGCAAGTGTGAACCAGTGCTTAGTAACAGACTTTACAGAGTAAGTGCACACTTACAGAGTAAGTAACAGAGTAACAGAGTATGTGCACACTTACACATTAGAGTACTTCTGTTCTGCATACCGCTCAAGTGTTACTGGTCTGAAAAGGGCCCAATTGGTCACCAAAGTGTGGGATCACCTCAGAACAAAACGCATAGCTTGAGTGAACAAAAAGGAGAAACGCTGGCACTAACGAAAACTCAGGACAAATAGCGCCAGAAGAACAAGGTTGTTGAACGAGTATGTGTACATGCAAGGACACACGTAGGGGGCATCACTTGGACTGGCAAAAGATTCGTAAAGGTGCACATAAAAAACTTGTTGCCAGTGCCAGTAGTGCCAGCGTTTATACCCAAGTGCCAATGCCAGTGCCAGCGTTTATACGTTTCAATACTTCGCCACATTCGCCCCCCCCCCGCTTCAATACGTTTACAAAAATATAGGTACCGGTAAGTGAAAAAACATGTCGATGATGCGGAAGAAACGTACATTTGTTTGAGCACAGGGAAAGTAGTGTGCCTTTTCAGAATTGACACTAGGCCATTGTCACGACGATTGCAAAATACGTTTCGAGAGGCAGGTGGAGTCGGTATAGTTGATTTCGCGGACGCGATTACCGTCTCTGCGACAATGGGAGAATCCTTCGCCCTGGCAGCGATTTTCTCCTTCGCCGACGCGCGCGCGCTCTCCACTTCCCCTTGCCCCCCTTTTTGCATAATAGGTGCGGGCGGGCGTCATGGGGTACGGCGGTCACTGCTGCCGATGCAATACTGCGCCCTGCGTCGTTCCCTTTCGGTCCAATCAGAACACCGCATGTGGTGCATTCGGAAACGAAACGCCGCTGATAGAAAGAGGATACCCGTGCCAATGGAGAGCGAGTAAAACCGAACCGGCGCCGAGATATGAAAGCGTGCCGGCGTCCCGCTGCGATTGAGGCGGCCGGCAGCCGTCGCGACAATGCTCGACGACGCCGACAGGTGAGCTGTGCGCGTGCACGGACCGAACGAACGGAGGGGTCCAGAAATTGGGTCGACGTCCGGTTTTGTGTCGACGAGCGGATGGCGTCGCAGTGCGCGTCGCGTTCAGTAGTAGTGCATCTGCTGGCCCGTCCACCCCCCCCCCCGCCCGCCCGCTTTGTTTACGCCTTGGCACTCGCACTCACAACAAGCAGTCCTAGGGCCGTTTTGCGACACTGCAGTCGCAGTGTGTGAGCGTGGACACCACGCTTTGGTGTGCGGGTGTGCTCGTGCATGCGTGCGCGAGCTGGCGTGTGTGCGAGCTGGCGTGTGTGCGAGCTGGAGTGCGTGCGTTCGTGCATGCGCGCGCTCGTGAGTGCGTGCGCGAGTGTTTGCGTGCGTGCGAACGTGTGCGTGCGTGCGTGCGTGAGCGAACGAGCGCGCGTGTGTATGTGTGTGTGTGTGTGTGCGTGCGTGCGTGCGTGCGTGCGTGCGTGCGTGCGTGCGTGCGTGCGTGCGTGCGTGCGTGCGTGCGTGCGTGCGTGCGCGTGCGAGCGTGCGCGTGAGTGCCTGCGTGCGCCTGGGAGCGTGCGCGTGCGTGTGTGCGTGCCTGCGTGCGTGAGCGAGCGCGCGTGCGTGTGTGCGTGCATGCGTGCGTGGCTGCCTGGCGGCGAGCGTGCGTGCATGCGTCTCGTCCATTTAGTTGAGACGGCCTTGGCGGCGGTGTGCTTTTGAACTCTGATAAGGATCCACGTTCTTCCCGCTTTCACTCCCGCAAATCGAACAAATCGTTGTTGTCAAAATGCCAATACACGTGATGTAGAGCAGTAGTGGCGAATCATACCTGTAACTGGGGCTGGGGGGTTGGGGGCCCCGCAGATTTTTTAACTCCCCCAACCCCCCCCCAAATCCTCCTCCCCCAGAATTTTCCCAAGAGATTTTCACTCAGTTTAAAACGATAAAAGTGAGTAAATGTTGGTGTATTTCAGTGGTTTTCAGTGTTATATGACCATAAAACAGCTACCTAATAACACTGTTTAGACCCTATTTATACCCACTTTTGACCAAAAAGTACCAGTATAAACCAAAATTGGCTGGCTCCCCCCACTTTTTGATCCAGACACCCCCCCCCCCTCCCAGAATTCGGCCATTTACCCCCCACTCTTCCAGACCCGGGTACAGGTATGTGGCGAATTCGTGTGGTCATACACAAGTCCCTTGCGTGCGGCCCATGCAAGTGTGATCCACAGACTTCCGTGGTTTCCCCATCCCCAGTCCCTCCATTGCCGTCACCCCTCGCCACCTCTCCAGTCCAGTCAACGCCTATGGCCTCGAACGCAGCTCTGACCTAATTTCCGGGCCGCATACCCATTGATACCTTTGTCGACCACACGCGCGCACTGCTCGCATGGGCGGCCCGAGGCACTTTTGAAAAGATCCTCTCTCTCTCGCTCGGCGAAATATATTGGTCGCTTGCTCTGCAGGTGGGACTTCCGCTGAAATATTTCGAAACGATGTCGACTGGCGAAGGGAATGACGCCTGCGACGATGGGGAAAAAGCGCAAGGGAATGCGGTTAACGAGCCGCAACCGAACCCGACGGCCCCTGGCGAAAGCGCCGACTCACCCCACACTTCCCTGCCTGAGACCGAATCAACTGGTGCGCTAGATCTCAGAAATATCTCCTTAGAAAAGTCGGTGGAGCAACTTGGCATGATGACCGGATGTTTAGGTACACCACGGTTTAGGTACATACCGGTGTTATGGCGTAATGCTTGGGCTTCCACGAAATTTTGGACACGGGTAAAGACTGTATCTATTGCTGTTTACGGTTCGACCAAATCTCAAGCTAGAAACCTAACAAATTCCCGGCTCCACTTCTTGGAGATGCGTCCAGCCTTCGCAAATTCAGCCTGCACCTCCTCTTTGTCCAACGATGGCGGATGCGCCGCCGACGACGAGGGGGCTGGCGGTGACGACGACAAGGACGCCGCTTCGCCGAGCCTCGCCTCTTCGAGCACGAGCGCAGACGACCACAGTTCCCTGCGGGAGACGGAAATTCCCGGGCTGGGGGCATCCTCCAGTTCGTCGGCGGTCAACACCTGGACGAGGGGCCACAAGACGCACTTCGCACTGCCGCCTCCCAACGCCCTCGTGCCCCTCAAGAAGCTGGACGAGGAGTTCACCGTCTTCAGGAGGGACGACGCCGCCAGGTGGGAGCCGCTTGGATTGGCAAACTTTTTCGGGTGTTGCAGAAAAATGAAAGCTGTTGTTTCCGTTCCGTACCCTTATTTCGGTTTTTACGATTTTGTTGGTGTAGTTTAATTTTTTTTTCTTTTTTGTTGCTTGCTTGCGCTTGCATAAAGCGCCGCGGTAACTGAAAAGTAAAATGCGAATCAGGTACCTAAATTATAAATGCAATATATGTACCTATACCTAAATCCTCTATGAGTGCCCCTCCCTCCATGTGGTGTGCGCAATTTGAGGGGAGAGAGGCACCATTAAATGATTTACGGTAGCATCGCTAACGGTAACACGGAAACAAAAAAATGTTGTAACATTTAGGGGCCAATTCTGCGCCAACAGTTTCCTGGGCTACCACCAGACGAAGGCGCTGCACCAAGCGGCGGACCCCGCGTCCAGCGTGTGGTCTCTGGCCGATCCCACGGTCATGGGCTATTTGGCCCCCGAGAGTCACGTCCAAAGAGTCACGTCCCACGACTTTGTGTCGCCCCACAGTTTGGTCGGCTCCGCCAACGACATGAGACACTGTGGGGAAGAAGAAGGCAAGCGACTCTGTCAGAGCTGGAGTCTTTGGTGGATCTGTTTCCTGATGCTATTGGCCATGATAGGACTGTTGGCCGCCATGGGTGTGACCATCTTCTTTCAAGGTACGGCACCTAGGTATCGTACCAACCTACCACAAGTACCGTATATACCTAAGAACAAGTCATTACTCAGGAGACGGGAGTATTAGCGATAAATATAGCGCATCGTGCCATCATAGTGACAACTTTTCAAGTTTGAGCATTTCGTATTCACGTCTGCAGGTACATACCGTATCTACTGAAATACGGAAATACCAAAATACCGCGTTGAAATCTGCAAATGCTACTTTAAATGCCGTATGTACTTTATGAATATTCTAGCAAAAACGCATCATCCAAGAAGTCGTCTAATTCGACAGTATTATGCGGCTTTCGACATCACAAGCGGTTCACTCTTGGAGTTTGTGCCAGAATTTCTTAGTGAAGATTCAAAAGAGTTTGCGCACAAGGCCGCCGCATTGGAGAGCAAGGTAATATTGTGGTGTGTTTTTAAATGAATTATTTTCTTTCATACATTTTGTTCAGATCGACCAAGCATTTCTGCTGAGTGGGGTCCAATCAATTTTCGAGGGTTCACAAGTCGTCAGATTTGAGTGCGCATTTTTCCTTTTTTTGTTTTGTTTTTATGGTGTAAGTAATGATGGAACGGGGTATTGGGGTAGCTTTCCATGCGAAATGGTGTTCAGAATGGCTAGAGGACTGACACCCTCTTTTTTCCAAACACCAGAATAACGTTCTCCAAACTCCTAATTGAAGGTCGACAGATAGTGGGTGAATAAAATCGTGAGTGACAGTGTCCAATGAAATAAGCCGAAAATTTTAGATCGTGACTTCAAACTTCACCCGCATACAGAAGTCATAGATTGAACGCTGTGTACATACTCCTATGCGAATGTGTATTGCTTAATTTGTGTTTGAACTTTTCAAACATTTAGATTTCTTATCCGCACGCCCGCCTTGCGCGTTGAGTTCTTCCTAAAGACAAGAGCAGACGTGGATTTGTCGGCGGACGAACTGTTGGCAGTTATGCGGGAAGGTCTCAACCGAGTGATTGGCGCAGAGAACCTGGACCAAAATAGCTTCGTTGTAGACAGCAGGAAAATTGGTAGAAACGAGGTGTAAGGACGAGCGACAATGCATAATAATTTTTCTGAAACCGCACGCAGCATTCAATCGTCAAAGGCTGACAATTGTTCACGCAGGGTTGTTCCGAACAGAAGCTGTACAGTCTCAGAACGATAGATTGTGTAGACAGAGCTCCGTTTGTTAAGGTTGTGACACTGTGGATATGAATTGTAATTGTCAGTGATTCCCCCTTTTGCTCGTTGCTGAATGGTTTGCGTGTAGTTTGAAGACGCGCACTGAAGAGTATGTACATGCACCTGTTGAAAATGTCACTAGAAATTACCTAGAAAAGAAATAATCAGAGGTTTAGTAAAATTTGGTGGTCTTGAGGAGCTAAGGAACAGTTTTATGGCATGCGCTCACTACACGCAAGCACGCACGCCGAAAACAGGCGAACTTAACAAATGCAAAGCACAAAACCAGCAAAGCGGGTCTTCCAAAGTACTGTAATTGTTGTGAGCTGAAGAACAGGCGTGATGACGTACACACCGCAATACTCTGTCCAAGCCGACGCGACACGGTACATGCTTTGCTCATTCTATCCCAAGAGAAAATCGGGCAATAGCGAAACGATGCGCCGAGATGCGCCCATGCGCCCATGCGCCCAAAAACATTTTGGTGCGTTACTCAAACTTCTTCCCCCGCGTCACCCACTGATCCCACGTCCATATATAATTGCCGAATTCGAACGGGAAGCGAGACAATGGGTGACAAAGCGAGTCAACCACATCAGACATCAATGCATCAACGCCCTCGCGCCGGTCGGACGAGCTGTAGAAGAGAGGCGCGGATAGCGCTTGGAGCCCGCCCAAGCAAGGGCCTACACGAGATAGTCGGCCACCTGCTTGCCGAGCAGTCTGGCGTGGCGCTTTCACCTGAAGTGCTTCAAGATCGCCATAGTGCCCTCGAACTTCTGAAGCGACACCCACGCAGACTGGGGCACTCGAAACGAGCCGACACGCCTCACCTGCATGTAGTGACCGAAGGAATCGCTGGAGCTGACCAAGAGGCGCACTCGCGACAACAGCTGCTCGTCTAAACGACATGGAATCGATAGTTGTACGAAGTCGTGTAATACAGTGAGCTTGCGCACCATTGTCGGCGTCCGGCCACCACTCGAGCAAGTCGGCCACGACGGCCAGCTGAGCGGTCGACGCGCCGTCGGCGAAAACTAGACCCGTCGACCGTCCCGCGTGCAAATCTGCGAGCTGCGCTGTCGACACCTTTGTTCCATGCGCGACCGACACCGGCTTCGAACTGCGTCGCACAGGTCGACGGCCGACAGCCGACCGACGGAGCTCGAGACGGCGTCGACTTGGACCGGATCGCAGAGTCGACCGCACACGTCGAACACCGAGCGCGAACAGCAAACGCCAGCCTGTGGAAGCGGGCCGGCGACTTCACGAGCGAGCTGCAGCAACGCGGGCAGCGGCCGGCAAGACTTGTTCGTATGGAGAGCCGGCGAAACAAACACGAGCCTTTGCCAACTTGAGCTCTTCGCTGAAGGTCGAGATAAAGGAGCAGCAGTAGCCGAGCACTCGTCCGCAGCTGCGCAGTCGCGTCCACGGGCCCGCCTCTCCCGCCTCGGCGAGCATTTGGAAGACGATGAGGATCTGACGCGACAACAGCAGCAGTCGCAGCTCGCCCAGCGTTCTGCCGACTGCCGGCGCGGTTGCGGAGCGCTCGGCGACGAGACGGCACAGACTGCGGCAGCATTCGCCCAGCGCGTCCCCGTCGGCGCCCAGCCAGTCGGGCAGAGGAGGAGCCGCCGCCGACTCCGCCTGTCGACGGCACCGCTCGCCGACATGCTCGGCAACGAGCAACTGTACGAGGGCGTTCTGCTCCTCGCATTGGGCGAGCGAGGCGGCCGGCAGCTCCACTCCAAGGACTCGCAGAGCAGGCACAGCCGCAGCTGGGCGTCGAAGTGCGCGGCCTAAGTCCTAGGCGCGCGAGTCGTAGTTCTCCTTGTCGGTCTTGAGCCACTGCACGGCCGACTGGAGACTGTTGAGGAGCGCCTCCTGGCTGTGACGGAGCAGCGCCACCGGCTGCGTTTGCCCTCCCACGGGGCCCAAGTCCAACTCCAACTGCCTACTGTATAACAACGACTCACGGTGTAGTGCACGCCCTCTGTTGTAGTACGGAGTCCTTGCGCATGCTCACTTGCCGCTGTACTTGGAGAAGTCGGACTTGAGCTTCTCGAGCAGGGCCGCCTTAGCCTTCACCTCCTTAATTGCCGCGAGTCGAAGACGATGAGCCAGTTGTTGTTGTTGTTGTTGTGTCGGGCTGCTTCAATGATCGCAGTGCTCGTCCAGGGCGCCCCGCCGCCCTGCTCCCTTGTGGCGTCGTCGGTCCTTCTTGTGGCGGACAGCCGCGACTGGCGGCTGCGCTGGCGGCGGCGATGAGCCAGTCGGCGCAGGCGCCGTTGCGCAGCGTCGTGAACCACTCGACCAAGTCGGGTCGGACGCCCGCCCTCGCGGTACACGTCCACATGCTGGGCCGGCGAATCTTTTGACGATATCCGACAAAGGCCCACACCAACCGCGACACTTTGCAGTCGACAAAGTAGAGATGGGCGAGAGTCTGTCGACAACGGGCACGTCAGCGAGACTCGCGGCGGCCAGCTGCCGGGAGACCCGTCAGGCGGAGGCGGCGGCCAGCGTGTTCGGTGCACTGAGATGCCTTTTTTCATCCGTCGCAGCTGCACAGCCTGAGGCGGATCCCCTTCTCGGCGTCTAGGTACGCTCACCTCGAGGCTCGTCCATTTATCGATGAATTATAATTGACATGCACATCATAAAGGCGCATTGATGTCTGATGCGGTTGACTCGCTCTGTCACCCATTGATTGTCTCGCTTTCCCATCGAACACGGCAATTATCACTGGCGGATCCAGGGGTGGGGGAAAGGAACCCCCCCCCCAAAAAAAAGGGGGAAAAGGGAAGAAAAGGAAAAAAAAAAAAAAAAAAAAAAAAAAACCCCAAAAAAAAAAAACCAACCCCAACCCCAACCCACCCCCCCCCCCCCCCCCCCCCCCCCCTCGGCAATTATATATGGACGTGGGATCAGTGGGTGACGCGAGGAAAGAAGTTTGAGTAACGCACCAAAATGTTTTTGGGCGCATGGGCGCATGGGCGCATCTCGGCGCATGGTTTCGCTATTGCCGAAAATCGAATTGAATTTTAGCCGCGCGTAGACACAGCAGTAGCGTCCATTTTTGCTGACTCATCGTCTTCTTCGTCTTCTCGTCGTGTTCGTACGTGCGCGTTCGTGCGTCGGTCGTCGTAGCGGACACCCCCAGATCAGTCAGGATGCGCGAGATCGTTCACATCCAGGCGGGCCAGTGCGGCAACCAGATCGGCGCCAAGGTCGAGTTTTTTTTTTTATTTTAATTTTATTTATTTTAAATCGTAGCGCTTGTCGGTTGATTTGTGTGTGTCGCTTGGAAGCAGTCGTCGTCGTGCATAACGCATGCTAAAAAGCGAAAAAATTGAAAAATTAATTAGAAAATAAAATGATTTTTTTTACCGAATTGTGCGTACGGTACCGTATGGGCGTGTGTGTCATACGTGGGCTCAGGGGTGGTTTAGGGGGGGTTCGCCCCCCCCCCTGGCCAAGGCCGTCCCGCTTTTTTGCGGGAGCAACCCCCCCCCCCTGGCCATCGCCATCCCGGATAAGTTGCGGGAAACCCTCTCTCATTATTGAAAAATTGGGTGAATATGCGTGTTTTTGTGTCCATTTTCATTGTAGTGTGACCCAAAAACGCTTAAGAAGTGCTATTTAGGCGTTGTTTTGGCACATTTTGGACCAAAAAGCACCGATTTACGCGCTATTTTGGTGCGAAATCTTCCACTTCGACAACCCCTCCTCCAAAATTTCCGATCCCGGTCATTTTACCCGGGATGGCTCTAGACCCCCCCCCCCTCGAAACCCCCAGCCACCCCCCCCCCCCCTGGCTTTTGGACCAATCTACACGTATGGTGTGTGTGTACGTGCGTGCTGTGGTTGTTCTACACTTTGTGGGCGGCGCAGCGTCAGCGCATTGATTTGATCGCAATTTTCTTTTGATTTTTGAGCCTATTCTTACAAATCTAGAAAGAAAGCTCTTTAGAAGTCACTGTTCAATTCACTGTTTTGTCACCGTTGTTGTTGTTGGGACAACGCTAGGAGGCCGTCAATGGCCCATATAGCATACGCACCCATCTGCATGACGCCTTCCAGTCTAGAGCCGCATAATCAGCCAAAGACATTCGGAAGAACGCCATCTGTAATCTAGGGCAGCGACGGCACGAGAGAATCCATGGAAAGGGAAGTCCTCAAACTAGTATATCCATCAAGAATCGAACCTAGGCCCGTGCGCGCGAGAGGCCGATTCTCTACTACTACGTCACAGTTGGCTTCTCAAAAATTTCGGGACCCCAAAACTATCCCAAAACTATGGGAAAAGGGCAAGGCAGTGCTCGAAGAAAAACGTGCCTGCTTTTTTCGCATTAAAGTGTTTGCAGGTCGAAAATCTCGCAATTTGCGCGAGAGGCGCTGTTTTCATGCACACAATTGTCACAAATGAACCAGACCAGCTATGTGCCCAAACGACCACGAAATGACCCAGCAATGGCCAGCATCATAACCTTCAGTAAGGTTCCGTCCTTCTGCAATTTCCATCCCCCCCTCCAAAACACTTTTCTGGATCCGCCACTGAGCAGTGTATTATTTCTTAATTCTTTGTCAATTTTCGAAAATACTGTAAAAAGCGCTTTTGTGTATTGGTTTTTGCTAAAAATACCGGTTTTGGGTAATTGAACCCTCACCTCAGCCCATCACTCCAGTTAGAAGAGGAGTATATGGAGCGGTCGCGAAATTCCCAAACATTTGTGTGTTTATTTATTTATTTCTCCATGTCTTTGTTTTTCCCTGTTTGGCATTGTCGGTAGGGGTCGCGTCGCAGCAATACACGCGCATGGCATGGCATCTGTCAGCCTCTTGATCGGTTGGTGTCGGCGGGCGCGCGCGTCTATAGTCTCATCTTCTATGCATTGACCCTTTCTTGGGGCACATACATACACGCGCACTGGCAGAGGCACTCACACCAACCCTAGGTCAGTCAGCCTTCTAGCCAGGCAGCCCGCGGCAAACGCTAATGCATAGGGGAAGAGACACCAAGGAGAGAAGAGGTTGGGTGGGTGGGGCGCCAGAAGGGGTTTATGATGGCTAGGCTCTTGGAAGAGAAAATTGGAAGACTAGAGGAGGGGGAGGGGCGTGGACTGGTTTGAATTGAAGAACCCTGTCCATGCTTCAATCAACACACAGGCGAACACACGTACACAAGACTGGGTATTTGTGGCTTCTGAAGTTCTGAGTAAATAAACACAGCCGGTGTGCACTCCCACAAACAAGTTCAATAGGGGGCGCTGAGACTGCTCTTAGAACCGCGCAAATGGAAAAAAGGGCCGTAATTTATGGCTGGGAATTCTTGGCGATCTGGAAATTTTCTCGGAGCACCCGCACGAAATACAGAATAGGCGAGCCTAGTTGTTCGAGCTCCTCACAAGATTGTTTTTGAGCTAATAGGTTGTCTCGTCGTAACTAATGCACCCAAAAGAAGTCGGCGTTCCATTTAGTCGTTGACCTGTGAGTGTGACGACACGATAATTCGTCGTTTTGTTGCGACTGCCTTCGACCACTAATCAAAATTGATCGTGCTTTTCTTTCAGTTTTGGGAGGTGATTTCTGACGAGCACGGCATCAGCGCAGATGGCACCTACAAAGGTGAGAGTTTTGCTTAAAATTTGCCCAAATATTCTGTCTTCGTGTTGCAATTCTCATGGTGCACTGTGCATCTTACAATCTAGTTCCATAGTGTGCAACACCTGAGGTGTAAAATTAAAAAAAAATTATATAAAGTTATATTTATTTTTAAGAAATGCGTCCACAAAGCGTTTGCAGGCGACAGCGACCTGCAGCTCGAGCGCATCAACGTCTACTACAGCGAGGCGCATGGTCTGTTGTCGAATTTTAAATTTCAATTTTTTAAAATTGAAATTCAAAATTTCAATTTTCAGGAGGCAAGTACGTCCCTCGGGCGGTCTTGGTCGACCTGGAGCCGGGCACGATGGATTCTGTGCGCGCTGGACCCTACGGAACGCTCTTCCGACCCGACAACTTCGTTTTTGGTTATTTTTTAAATTTTTTTTTATTTCCGCTATTTTTGTTGGGACTTTCTGAGCGAACAAAATGACAACGCGATACACACGGACGGTTCCTGCAACATCTGATCTAGACGAATTTGCTTGGGGGAGGGGAAGGGTAATTGTTTGCTCAAATACCCTTTGGGTCAAAACTCTCCCCTGCGTAGTACCATGCACTGTAAAACCCGCAATTTTTGTGTCCCTTGTGGTACATTGTGGTGTTGGTTTGTTTGTTTGTCAGGTGGGTCTAGTTTTTGAATGAGGAGAGGGGGCAGTTTGCTTGTGTGTGATAACGAAGGACACATGCGCCCAAAACGCACACTTTTAAGTCAACAAATCGAGTGCAACATACAGCTGTATTGGTATGGTCCGCTGACACTGCAGGCCAGAGCGGCGCGGGCAACAACTGGGCCAAGGGCCACTACACGGAGGGCGCGGAGCTGGTCGACAGCGTCCTCGACGTCGTCCGCAAGGAGTCCGAACAGTGCGACGCCTTACAGGTCTGTGTGTGTGTGTGTGTGCGTGCGTGCGTGTGTGTCTGTGTGCGTGTGTGTGTGTGAGTCTGCTTGGGTGCCTTTCGGATGACCTCCGGACACGGACTCAGGGCTTCCAAATGACGCACTCGCTGGGCGGCGGCACGGGCAGCGGCATGGGCACGCTGCTGATCTCGAAGATCCGCGAGGAGTATCCCGATCGCATCATGAAGACCTACTCGGTCGTGCCATCGCCCAAGGTGCGTGCTGTTTCTTCTGGCTTGGCTTGCTGGCGCACACACACACACACACACACACACACACACACACGCGCACACACACACGCACACACACACACACACACACCAGCACGCACGCTCCATCATTCGCGCGCAGCGCTCGGTCGTGCAATATTCAGCCTCTTGTTCGGTGGTGGGGGTGCTGTCGCTGCCCTAGATTACAGATATGGCGTTCTTCCGACTGTCTTGGGCTAATTACGCGGCTGTAGACTGGAAGGCGTCTTGGAGAAGGCTATGCTATACGGGCCATTGACGGCCTCCTAATCCAACAACAACAACATCGGTGGTGGTGGGGGGGGGGGGTCTTGTGTTCGCATCGTATATGTCTCAGTCCATCCGCCCCCACAGGTCTCAGACACGGTGGTGGAGCCCTACAACGCGACGCTGTCGGTCCATCAGCTAGTGGAGAACACGGACGAAACCTTCTGCATCGACAACGAGGCACTGTATGACATCTGCTTCCGCACTCTCAAGCTGACCAACCCCACCTATGGTGCGTCACGCTAGCTGGCTAGATACTATTATAGCAATGCTTATTTGTTAGGTAATGGCTGGTGGTTTGACTTGCGTTGCGTTTGCGGCACTAGAGGCGCGCGCGGCCTTCGGCCGCCATGTATACATTAAGGCACGAAGCAATTGATTTTGCATATGACGTCGACGTGATTATAATGCGCAAGGATATGCGTAGCTTTGTCTTTTGCTTGTGTGGGCGAGTGTTCCTTAGGACAGTTGTCAGCATTGAGGGACCCAAACTCCATGCTCCCGGAGCATGGAGTTTGGGTCCCTAAATGCTGACAATGCTCCCCCTTTGTCCATGGGGGCGTGCACCCCATTGACAGAAACTGGCCCAAATTCTGAGTTCCTCTTTTTATCGTGAGGGCGTGCACCCCATTGACAGAAATTGGCCCAAATTCTGTGCTCCTCTGTTGATCGTGAAGGCGTGCACCCCATTGACAGAAACTGGCACAAATTCTGTGCTCCTCTGTGCGTGCGCGTGCGTGCATGCGAGCGTGCGTGCGTGCGTGCGTGCGTGTGAGCGTGCGAGCGTGCGTGTATGTGCGTGTGTGTGTATGTGCGTGTGCGTGCGTGCGTGCGTGCGTGCAGGCGTGCTTGTGTGCATGAGTGTGTGAGTGCTTGAGAGCAAAAGTGCGTGCGTGCGTGCACTCCCGTACGTGCGTGCGTGCATGCGTGCACGTGCGTGCGTGCACTCCTGTGCGTACGTGCGTGCCTGTGTGCATGAGTGCGTGAGTGCTTGAGAGCAAAAGTGCGTGCGTGCGTGCACTCCCGTGCGTGCGTGTGTGCACTGTCGTGCGTGCGTGCGTGCGTGCGTGCGCGCAATCCCATGCGTGCGTGCGTGCGTGCGTGCGTGCATGCGTGCATGCCTGCACGTGCGTGCGTGCGTGCATGCCTGCACGTGTATGCATGAGTGCGTGCGTGCGTGCGTGCACGTGTGTGTGCGCGTGCGTGCGTGCGCGCAATCCCATGCGTGCGTGCGTGCGTGCGTGCGTGCGTGCGTGCATGCGTGCATGCGTGCATGCCTGCACGTGCGTGCGTGCGTGCGTGCGTGCGTGCGCGCAATCCCATGCGTGCGTGCGTGCGTGCGTGCGTGCATGCGTGCATGCGTGCATGCCTGCACGTGCGTGCGTGCGTGCGTGCGTGCATGCGTGCATGCCTGCACGTGTATGCATGAGTGCGTGCGTGCGTGCGTGCACGTGTGTGTGCGCGTGCGTGCGTGCGCGCGTGCGTGCGTGTGCCTGCAAGTGCGTGTACTCCTGTGCATGCGTGTGTGCATGCGTGCGTGCGTGCGTGTGTACGTGTGTGTGTGTGTGTGTGTGTGTGTGCATGCCTGCGTGCACGTGCGTGCGTGTGTGTGTGTGCGTGCGTGCGTGCGTGCACGTGCGTGCGTGCGTGCGTGCGTGTGTGCGTGCGTCCATGCGTGCTGCGTGCGTGCGTCCATGAGTGCGTGCGTATGTATATATGTATGTATGTGCGTGCGTGCGTGCGTGCGTGCGTGCATGCGTGTGCTTGCAAGTGTGTGTACTCCCGTGCGTGCGTGCGTGCATCCATGCGTGCTTGCGTGCGTGCGTGCATGCCTGCACGCGTTCTGGAAGTTTCCCGTGCGTGCGTGCCTGCGCGCGTGCCTGCACGCGTTCTGGCAGTTTCCCTAATGAGGCAAGCTACAATGTACACTACAATGTACAATGTACCACAACTACAGGACGCATTTGCATAATCGTGCATAAGCACGTGCAAACGACTCGTGACGTCGAGGCGAGTCATTTTATATGCAATTCATGCATGTGCAATTCGTTTGGTAGTGTTAATCTGTGCTGCAACAGTTGAAAATGCGCCATAACTACGGTATGAATTTGCATATCAAAAATCGACCTTGCCCATGACCATCTCGGGGTCGCGAGGATTCGATCGAGCCATCGCGCGTGCACGTACGTCAAGCCGTTCGCGAGTTTACTCGAAACATACAAACATACAAACATACAAACACGTGCGCGCGGCGCATTTGTAAGTAGATTTGCGGCATTGTATAGGTGGAGGAATGTGGAGCTTGTATAGCTGGCTCGAAACGTTTGGAACTAAACAATTTGCCTTTTGTGCCGTTGTAGTTGTATGATCGGCCAACTCGTGACGTCATTGTTCTTTAGGCGACCTGAACCACCTCGTCTCCATGACCATGAGCGGCGTCACGACCTGCCTCCGTTTCCCCGGACAGGTGCGTGCGCGCGTGCGCGTTCGCGCGTGCGTGACGATAGCGAAACCGGTTTTGCAGCTGAACGCGGACCTTCGGAAGCTGGCCGTGAACATGGTGCCCTTCCCCCGTCTGCACTTCTTCATGCCGGGCTTCGCGCCTCTCTCCGCCAGAGGTTGGTTTGTTTGTTTCTTTGTTTGTTTATGTGTGGGCCGCTTCTCTAATCCCGGGGGCCTCTATCTCAGGCCACACATGATTGACCGCTGCTAGTGAGAGATGAGACCCAGTCAGCCCGATCCTGGGGGGGGGGGACGCCCCGCGTGCGTGCGTGAACGATTGACCGATGCGTGCCCCCACCCCCCCCCCCCCCCCCCCCCCCCCCCCCCACGGCTACGTCACTCCCCGGGGGGGGGGGGGGGGTGCCGACGAATTCTTCCGCGATATTTGTTCGTTGTCCTTTTTTTCTCTTGTTTTTCCTAAATCCGGGTTCTGCACATTCGAGGCTCGGCCGGCTACCGCGCGATGACGGTGGCGGAGCTGACGCAGCAGATGTTCGACAACAAGAACATGATGGCCGCCTGCGACCCCAGGCACGGACGCTACCTCACCGTCGCCGCCATCTTCAGAGGACGCATGAGCATGAAGGTACGCATGCGCGTGCGTGCGTGCGTCCGCGTGAAACCACGAAACATTGAACCACCAAAGCAAGAGTGAGTTGTACCACGCAACCCAGTGCCTTGTATAGGATGACTGAAGCATTTTTTTTTGGTTTTCGCTGGACCTTGATCGATGGCTGAACGGGTCCTGGCAACGTAATTGATCAGAGCAACCCACCTTATCCGAATCTTGGAGAGCAATGGTGCACTTGGCGCCTATACTTTCAAACTGCCCTTCTTGCCCAAGGGGGAAGGGGTGGGGTTCTATGAGTAGCTCATAGGTGTAGATTGGGTCAAAAGCCAGGGGGGGGTCTCTGGGGTTTTCGAGGGGGGGGGGTCTAGAGCCGTCCCGGGTAAAATGTTTAGGATTGGAAAAATTGTGAGGGGGTTGTCGAAATTGGCGATTTCGCACCAAAATAGCGTGTTAATAGGTACTTCTTGGTTCAAAATGGGTCAAAATAAGGCCTAAGTGGCAGTTTTCAGCGTTTTTGGCTCACACTACACTAAAAAGAAGAAACAAAACACTAATCTTTCGCAATTTTTTTTCATATTGAGAGAGGGTTTCCCGCAATTTATCCAGAAAAAAAAAGCGAGACTGCTGTATCCAGTGGGGGCTGACCCCCCCCCCCCCCCTTCCAGGTCCCCCTGACCCAACCAATGCAGTAGTTACTACGGTACATATGTATATGATTGACTTTGTAGGACGTGGACGAGCAGATGCTGTCGGTGCAGAACAAGAACTCGTCCTACTTCGTCGAATGGATCCCCAACAACGTGAAGACGGCCGTCTGCGACATACCCCCTCGGGGCCTCAAGATGAGCGGCACCTTCATCGGCAACTCCACCTCCATACAGGTCGTGGGGGCTGTTCGCTTCTTGAAGAATTCACAAAGAAAAATATTGACGACCGGTTGTGGAGGGGGGTGTCCGGGATGGCAAATCGGTACTTTTGGGTCCAACCCGTCGAGTGGGATGGTTCCCCTCTGCAGGTATTGCAGGTTTTTTTGGAGGGTGGGGGAGTTTCAGTCCACTACTGTTTCACCAGCATAACTTCTTCTCTGAATGCTTGTTCTACTGTGCTGAGTGGAGCGATTACGCGCGTCGCTTTCAGGAGCTGTTCAAGCGCATCTCGGAGCAGTTCACTGGTTGGTTTCTTCGAGGGCGATTTCATCAATTTTGCAACTTAATTTAATTGCTGCAAACTTCGCTTTCTCTAGCCATGTTCCGTCGCAAGGCCTTCCTCCACTGGTACACGGGCGAGGGCATGGACGAGATGGAGTTCACCGAGGCCGAGTCGAACATGAACGACCTGGTCTTGTTTTTGTGATTTTTTTTATTATTTTTTTGTTGGTCGCCGTGCACGGCTCACCGTTTCCAGATCAGCGAGTACCAGCAGTATCAGGAGGCGAGCGTGGACGACGAGGGCGAGTTCGAGGGCGGCGACGCCGAGCCCGAGCACGCTTGATTACCCCCCCCCCCCCTTCTGCCCCCCCTGGGCTTCTATCTGTGCACCTTAGGCGATTTCCCCCCCCCCATTCTCCAAGCGCGGTTTGCTTTTCCCTCCAGTGGTCGTTCGATGCGTAATAGGCGGTGTGTGCGTCTGCAGCTGCCAGGTAGGGTACCGTATTCGTCTCTGCGCCAGTGGCAGACGATTATTTGGAGGTGACTTACTACAGTAGTGCGACCGCTTCTTTCTCCCCACGGACTGTCTCTGTGCAAGCTGTCGTTCGTTGTCGTTGTTGTTGTTCTCTCTCTCTCTTTCGGTCGCACCACCCACCCGCACGCCGATTTGCATATTAGCTACGGTAGAACGGGACGACGCAAGTACGGTAGGTCTCTTCTCTCGCTCTCTCGTGGTCTCCAGTTAGCGCTCTCCCCCCGCATCAGTGTGGAGCGAAATGCACCGCTTTGTTGCGCCGGATAAATGGGGCATAATGAGCTGTGTCGCCTAAAGAAGCGAGTGGGATGGGGTAGAGGAAAATTGTTAAACCTAACAGCGTCTAAAAAAGGTACTTTTTGGTCAAAATAGCATCAAAAATGCCTAATACCGTAAATCCTCCAATTGTGCCCCCGTTGCACTACTATTTCAACCTCCCTTTTCCGGGGGGCACTATTGGAGGGGGAGGGGAGGGGGCTTCTATACTTTCAACCTAAAAATTATGAATGGTAATGCTAATGTCGCTGTCAAAACTGCCAATTTTTCATTGATTTTGATCACTTTGGCACATTCAATGGTTGATTTACCGTTAATAGTTGCTGAAACGTACTATTATTGGTTTGTAGTAGTGGGTATACATGAGATAAATGTACCTACCACTATATTTTTGCCCATCAAAGGAGGCACATACCCCTTACCTCCGGGGGCACTATTGGAGGGTGGCTCTATTCTTTCAACCTAGCTGTACTCAGGGGCCCTATTGGAGGATTTACGGTATGAGTTGGAGTTACGTTCTTTATAGTCACCCGCCTTAACAATGCATAACAATATGCTTCATGTATGGATAAGCTCGTTTGTTGCAGTACTCGTCATCGGATCTTGGTCCCGTCCTGGACCCGTCCTGAAAATTTAATTAATTTTTGGTGGCGGAACTGCAAAGTATTCCGTCGACAAAACTGGATTTCCAACTGCTACACTCGTTGAACTGTGGTTTGGTTGTGGTTTGGCTTTCTTTGGCTGCAAAATCTTTTTTTTTGAAATTTGTTATCAACAGTTCAACACACACTAGACTATCACTGGGCACTGTGTGTATCATTGCGTGGTGTGATGCACCCAATTCCATGGACATTAGCCAAAAATTGTGCCGAACAAAAACGTATTCGAGCCAGGAAATTCAGCCAATAACAAAATAACAAAATTCAATTGAATTTCCATCCTTGCTTCGGGCGTACCATTGACAAGAATTGGCATAATACGGGGCCCCTGATCTGATGCACCCTACGCGTCGCAACGCACTCTCAACACGCAACGCAACTGGAGGACATTTGTTTAAACCTTTAGAAATAGACTGGGTGGTCTTCTAAAAGGCACCATTTCATTTGGTCAAAATGGGGTCACTTTACCAAATTACGAATGGTATTGGTACGCCTGTGAGTTTCGTTCGTAATAGTCACCAGCCTTAACGGTGCTTTACCAGATGCATCATATGTATGGACAGGCTCGCTGTGCTGCGCATCAGTGTGCGTCCTGAAAAAATCCTGAAATTTGATTACTTTTTGGTGGCGGAATTGCGAAGCATTCCGTTGACGAATACCATCCGATTTCCAACTTGAGCTGTGGTCGTGGGGTTTCGCTTTGTGTCACTGCAAGAATCTTTTATCCGGAATCAACACACACTAGACTGTCACTTGGTGACTTGGTACCATGTATGTATCGTATCGTTGTGCTTAATAATCCAGTTCCATGTATACGATGAGTCAAAAGTTGTACCGAACAAAAACGTATTCCGGACAAACAATTCTCTTGTCTGTGTCTCTCGCGCCAACGCGTCGACGTTCGCTGGCGTCAACGCAATGTATATGCGGATGTGGTGGGTGTAATTCTTTGAGCTTGACCGTCTCCCCCATCCCCCCCACCCCCTCACCTCCCCCACCCCCTCCCCCACCCACCCCAACTGCCCCCCTTCCCCCAGGTAAAGCTGCATGATCACATGATCACGAATGTCAGGTTAATAATGTCACCCGCTGTATTTGCCGCCAGCGTGCGTAGGCAAAGGCTAAATGTGACCCATGAATGGGCCCGCGTGTGTAGTCTGCTGAAGTAGGCCTGTGAATGGTGGCCCCACCTACCTACCTGCTACCCACGTTGTACGTGTGGAATAGCGATTTGTTTCCTTTGTTCCAACCGCACATCCGTATGGCAAGCGGTCGATTAATCATTCTAGTAGAAACGCCCACTTTGGGGTACGTGTGTCCTGAAATAATTATTCTGTTAGTCACTAAAAAAAAATTGCGACGCGGCTTTAAAAGTTGCGTCACTCGCTTTGGAGGACATTCCCACATCGAAACGAGATCCGACAAGCACAAGGTGTAGGCACCGCTGACCTATTTCTATAGTCTCTACCAAAGGATGCAGCGCTACCTCTTTCTCCTGACTTGTTGGGTGTTGGTATCCCTAGCGGCTGCGCACAAGTGCGCCAACAAGGGAGGTTAGTTTGGAAGTTGTGGCTTTAAAGCGGTCGCGATCACGCGGAATAAAATTCCTTTGGAACGCTTTGTACTCTATCATAGGCAGTGTATTCAGGCCAATGCATCGACACGAATTCACAAGCGTGCAGCGTGGCGATCGAGAGGAATCTCTGCCCCGGAGGGAGGAACATATTGTGCTGCAGAGGCGAGGTCAAGCCCAAGACGGGCGGCGGCGGTGGAGGGACCGCTTCTTCGTCTGGTAGGAAGACCGTGCGTGCGTGCGTGCCGGTGCGTGCGTGCCGGTGCGTGCGTGCGTGCGTGCCGGTCCGTTCTTGCGTGCGTGCGTGCGTGCGTGCGTGCCGGTCCGTTCTTGCGTGCGTGCGTGCGTGCGTGCGTGCTTGCGTGCGTGCGTGCGTGGTGCCGGTGTGTGCGTGCGTGGTGCCGGTGTGTGCGTGCGTGCGTGCGTGCGTGCGTGCCGGTGCGTGCGTGCGTGCGTGGCGCACACGCTTCCAAAGCGCGTCATGTCGCGGCCGCCAGCAGGCTTGATGGCCGCGCAGTTGGGCTGCCAGTCGTCCGCGGAGTGCAACGCGCACGTCAAGACGAGCCGGGCGGAGCGGATCGCGATGCGACCGGCGGGACTCCACCAGGCCGGATCGAGCTTTATGAAGAGTGCGCTTCCGCTTGTTGTTGCTGCTGTTCGATTAGGGGCAACGCTAGGAGGCCCGTCAATGGCCCATATTGCATACCCGTCTACATGACGCCTTCCCGCCTAGAGGCCGCAGAATTAGCCAAAGTCATTCGGAAGAACGCCATCTGTAGTCTAGGGCAGCGATGGCACGAGAAAATCCATTGAGAGAGAAGTCCTCGATCTAGAATCGATCCATCAAGATCCATCAAGAATCGAACACAGCGCGCAAGAGGCCGATTCTCTACCACTAGGCCATGCGCTGCTCGAAAGCACCCTACGCATCCGCTTGCGCTAAGCGAGTATGCGCAAAGTGGAACGTTTTCCAGAGGCGTTCACGCCCTGCAAGGTGCCCAATTTTGGCAAGGTGCAGGTCGGAGCGATCGGCAAGGTCCACTGCTGGAAGCCCTTCCTCAACGCCATGAACCGCGCGCTGAAGAGGCTGGAAGGCGCCAACCCCACCCTCTACAAGCTCATACGCACCACTGACGGTGGGTGGGTGCGCAAAGCGTGTTGTGTTGAACAGACTGACTATGCATAGGTGCAAGTGTACTACTGAGTACGTGTATACGTTTGCAACGTTTGTCTACGCGTCTGAAGGACGATATATGGCAATAACAGGCATGAGTGCCTCGTTCTGCTGTGAGTGTATTTATGGGCATGTCATGCATTATGCACCTGTACACATGCACACGCAGCGACCCAACCCACATGAGTAAACGCCTATGCTGCTTTGCAACATCTAACTGCAAGTACAGCACCTAAAATGAATATATAGAACGCGACAAAGCAGTCTATCGTGTAGCAATATTGATAGAGAAAGGCAATTTTGTTGCATTCAAATCTTCAATATCACGTGCGCCTGAGCGAAAACTGCCTAGACACTTTTTGACACGAGTTCTCAAATATTGTAGTCTGGTTGAAGGGGGGAAGGGTCACGCCTTGACTCGTCTCTCACAAATGATTGACTTTGTGATTTTATATTGATTGATTGATTGATTTTGTCTGATCTTGAGGCTGCTACAACTGCCGCTCGGTGAGAGGCCATCCTGGCAGCTATTCGAACCACGTTGTTGTTGGTTTGGGGGCGACTCTAGGAAGCCTTTGAAAGGCCCATTTAGAATAAATTATTCGAACCACGCGTTCGGCGCCGCAATCGACGTGCGCATCGACGGCAAGCAGGACGTGATGGGCGACCAGAAGATACGCAGGGTGCGTGCGTGCGTGCGTGCGTGCGTGCGTGCGTGCGTGCCGGTGCGTGCGTGCGCGCGTGCGTGCCGATGGGTGCATGCGTGCGTGCCGGTGCGTGCGTGCGTGCCGGTGCGCGCGAGCGTGCGTGCGTGCGTGCCGGTGCGTGTGTGCGTGCGTGCGTGCGTGCGTGCCGGTGCGTTGCGTGCCGGTGCGTGCGTGCGTGCGTTCGTGCGTGCGTGCCGGTGCGTTGCGTGCCGGTGCGTGCTTGCGTGCGTGTGTGCGTGCGTGCGTGCGTGCGTGCGTGCGTGCTTGCGTGCGTGCGTGCCGGTGCGTGCGTGCGTGCGAGCGTGCGTGCGTGCGTGCGTGCGTGCGTGCGTGCGTGCGTGCGTGCGTGTGTGCGTGCGTGCGTGCGTGCTTGCGTGCGTGCTTGCGTGCGTGCGTGCGTGCGTGCGTGCGTGCGTGCGTGCGTGCGTGCCGCGCCGCAGCTTTTAGCGACGCCCGTCCGCTGCAGGGTTTGTTCGAGCTGGCCAAGTACGCGGCGGAGGAGCAGCTGTGGTGGGGCGGCTACTACCAGGGTCGCGAGGACGCCATGCACTTTGAGGTCTCCCAAGAGTTCGTCAACAGGCACAAGCACGACAAGCAGTGACCGCGCTCCTCGACTTAGGGCACTCACTGACTGTGTTGGTGTGGTGGTTGCTGTTCAATAGGACACGGTGACGGGTGGAGAAACTTTCAGAGAATCCATAATGGAGAGAAAACGACTTACAGTGTGACTCACAAAGAACGTTCGTGACGACTGCACTGTGAACGAGCCTGTAGGTGGAGCGCGCCCACCGCGAAACATTGGTCACACGGCAACGGCGAGCGTTATTTGAGAATTCTTGAGTACGTTTGCCGCCCTGTGACTGCACTGCGCTCGTCCTCAAAACCGCACGCAGGCAGCACTGCGAGTGTTCCTTGCATAGTTTCGATTTCAAGAAAAAGTGGTACTATACGTGTCAGCTGCCCTTGCATTGTTTTGCGTATTTGAGCGCGTTTCAGAACTTGTTACTTTCGCAATGTGTTTAAAACGGTCGATTTTTTGCTCAAAACATTCTAGCATGCAAATCGCAGGCATTTTTTGTCGCAATTTTGTATTTTGCACAGTTTTTAATGCTGAGCCATGCGCCGCCTTGCAGACGAAATTTGGTCCAGAAAATTTGTCACACGAATTGGTACACATGTACATGTACATGTACACAATTTGGTAGAACTGAAATTGGCGCACTCAAGTATTCCCATAGATCGGTATGCAAGCAAGCTGACGAAGGCAGATAAGGGTGCGGCCCGCTGCTCCTTTGTCAAGAATTAAGGATAAGGGTGCGAGCATCCCAGACGCAAGCGGCGAGTTATCAGTGCGTCTCGGTTTCATTCCAATTCAAGTGCTTTAGCTGCAAAAGTGCAGAGAAGAAAGTATGATGAAAACGGTGCTCTTTGCGCTGTTGTGCGTCGCGTGTATGGTAGAAGATGAGGCGGAGGCGTGCAAGAAGAAGAAGAAGAAAGAGCCAAAACATACTCCAAGTAGGAGAAGCAAGCACAATGTGCTTGGTGAACATAGGATTTTTAGCGCCCACAAGTTACACATGGAAATGCACGCATGCATATGTCTGTACAGCAGTAATTATGTTGACAACCCGAAGCTGGCTTCCGCACTCTGCAGCGGGTCTGTCACCTAACAAATCAACCTGGGAAAATGAGCTTGTCCAAAACTGCAGCACACTGCAATGTACCTAAGGACAATTTTCCGTGCAATCCGAGCAGTTCTAATCAGTTGGAGACTTGGAGCCACTGGCGGATCTAGGATTTGCTGACAGAGGTGGGAGAAGGTCAATTTTTTTCACCGCACAAACTACACTACTATGCAATAGCCAAAAATTTCGGGATTTTTAGCTCCCTTGCGAGTCAAACGTGAGTTGGAAGAAAAGCACAGCGCCGCAGACAAAAATTTTGCGCTTTTGAATGCCTTAATCCAAGGAAAACGTAAAATTTCCCCTTGTGCTCGCCCTTCTTTCCTTCTTCTCCCCTGATCTCTCCCCCCTTCTTCCCCCCTAAATCTGAGCTGACAGGAGGGGGAGACCCCCCGCTCCCCCCCCCTCGTCTGCGAACGAGACTGTTTCCCAAGCGTACAAAATTGTACACCGGTGTTTGCAGCGACGCTGCTGGTGACTGGCGGCGTTGTGCTGAACGACCAGGGGCAGGGGCAGGCTGTTCCGGACGTGGTCGCCTACGACGCCGCTAGCGGCAAGACAGCCGACGTCGGGTCGATGGGCCAGGGACGGGCCTTGCACTCGGTAGGGGCCTACGGGGGCCGGCTGCTGGCGAGCGGGGCGGTCGGCGGTCGGCGACGACGGCCTCGGCAGCCCTCTGCGCTCGGCGGAACTGCACGACGGCGACGGCGTCAAGCGGGCGGCGGCGCCCATCGGGGAAGCGGTCCTGCTACAGGCGCACGCGGTCGTGGGTGGGTGAGAAGAATCGTTGGAAAATTTGTGGTTTTGAATGTTTCCGCTGCGATGCGTCTTTCGCGTCGTCGTCTCCGTGTGTGTGTGTGTAACGAACTTGTTGTCGTTCAGGCGACCGCCTGTACACCTGCGGCGGCGTGCGGAGCGACAACGGCTCGAGCAGTCAGTGTCAGTACTACCTACGCCTTTGAAGAGGACGCATGGCACATCGTCGGCAAGCCCATGCCCCAACGTTCGTCTACCTCTCTGTCTCACTTACTTTCCTCTTCCTTTTCTTTGCATTGTCAGTGTGCACGGTTCTCTAAAAGAGTCAACGCCCTCTTCGCAAACGTTCAGCGGCGCTGACCGGACGGGCGGTGGGGAGTGGGGACGGCCGCTTCCTCTACGTCCTCAGCGCACCCGACAACGGCCGTGGTTTCGCCGCTGCCGCAGCTGGAGGCTCGCTTCTGAGCCGCCTGCGCGGCGCCAGGGCGGGCGGGGAGCTGCACCTCCAGCGACTCGACGTCCGAACCGAGCAGTGGACGCGACTGCCTTCCCTGTCCTTCGACGACAACGAAGACGAGTACTGCTACACGAAACGCAGACGCGCATTGTCAAAGCCAGCCAGGCAGTAGATATCTATCGGGAGTTGTTGCAGCCCTACGTCGGCCGCGATCTTCGGGGGCATGGCTCTTCTGCTACCCTTTCCAGCTCGACGGGCAGTCGGGGTTCTTCTGCAACAAGATCGACCCTGAGGCGGAGGCTCCAGAGTGGGAGGACGTGCCCGACGCGTGGCCCTCTCAAGTGCAGGTGCCCGTGTTCACGGCCCGTCTCATGCAGTGCGGAGGCCGACTGCTGCTGGCCGGCGACTACGACGTCGACCTGGACACGCGCATCGGCCGCTTCATCGCCGTCTACGACGAAGGCAAAGGCGTCTTCGGGCCCGCCCCGCCCACGCGCGACTTCCGACCCTTCTCCGAGGTCGCCTGCATTTGAGGCTTCTAGACAAGAAGGAACCGGCTGGGCTGCAGGGTGACGATACGCAGTTTTAGGTGTTCTGTTGTGATGTGACAGTCCCATCCTGCCAGATGTAAAAGTTGAGGAAATGCGAAGGCAAGGAAACAGCGAGACCGAGTTTAGTCGACGGGCAGCTGATCTGCCTGATCGACCGTCAGAAAGTAAGAATGGCACTGGTGCAACGGGCGGCGGTCCACAGCATGCTCTCTGCGCCTCACCACACGCTTGCAGATATTGTACAACGGCAATTGACACGCTTGGCACTTTTACTGAAGAAAGTAAGTCTACAAGTGCCCAATGGTTAGCGGTGCTAGCAGGTGGCGAGTAGGAATTTAACGACCGTTTGCTTTGCGTGTTTTGGCAGCACAGGACGGACAGGCGGCATGAACCTGGCTTCTTGCTTTCATTCGATCGTAAGATACGTAGAAATTCGAAATTGCGCCAGGACTCGCTAAACAGAGGCAGAGGAAATAGGGGCGACTAATCGGAGGCAGAAGCATGAAAAAAGTCGAAATTTGAATTCGAATACCTAATCACTTTGTTGAATGTTTTTTCAAAGATAATGTCGCAGAAACGTGTGTTGGTGTTGGGCGGAGGCGGTCGCGAACACGCCATAGTGTGGAAATTGACAGAGGTTGTTTTTCATACAATTTGCTTAATGCTTTTTATTTTATTTTCTATTTTTAGAAAATAATTAAACTTTCTTTAGGATTCGAACGTAGGCCGCGTCATTTGGGTGCCGGGCAACGAAGCGGCTGCCAAAAATCTTCAAAACGTCACGTGTTTGCGTACGTGTTTTTTTTAATGTTAAAGTTGGAATGTCACTTTTCAACTGAAATATTCAGCTGGCAACATTGGTGACAGAGATTCGATTCTGAAAATCTGCCAAGAAAATTTGATAGATTTAGTCGCAGTCGGTCCCGAACAGCCGCTCGTCGATGGTTTGGTCGACTTTTTAGAGGAGTACAATCTGAAATGCTTTGGCCCTTCGAAGAATGCTGCAAAATTAGAGGTATTTGCTATCTTAATAAAAATACGAAAAATATTTTAATTACTTAAAATTAGGCCAGCAAAGCGTTCTCAAAGGAATTTATGGAAAAACACAATATTCCCACGGCGCAGTACAAACGGTTTAACAGGGACAGCTCAATGGACGATATTGAGTCATTTGTCTTTGGGTGAGTAAGCATTTTGTGTGCGTTCGTGCGTGTCTTGGAAATTAGTCTAAGCTTAATTTTAGCGCAAAATTTGAGCCGCTTGTGGTGAAGGTGAGCGGTTTGGCCGCCGGTAAAGGCGTTTTTGTCTGCGAAAATCGGACGGAAGTCATGGCGGCTGTAAAAGATTTAAAAAGCGAAAATTCGAATTTTGGCTCTGCCGCCGACGCTTTTGTCATCGAAGAGAAACTGGAGGGAGAGGAGTGCTCGGTTGGTCTTTTCGTTCAAGTTAAATCGGAGATTTTAAAGTTTAAATGTGTGGAATTCATTTTGATCAATAAATTATCCATGTCGATTTATCAGTGTCTGTGCTTGCTTGTGCACAGAAACGTCCAAATAAGATATGTTTGGAGGGAGTGACTCATCTTTAGAGCTGGATTAGCGCTTTACTTGCTGAATGAAAGGCGGGGGGGGGGGCTGAACTGGTTTGTTCTCCACCTTCTAAACCAGTTTCTATGCATTGGCACGAACCACAGTTGAAAAGAAACACTTCTACTGTAGAAATTCCAGTTCTTCGTCGCTCACTATAAATTGTTTCTACCCCACGTTACTCCACAGGCTTTGTGTTTCACCGATGGCGAAACGATCGCTTGCATGCCCATGGCAAGGGATCACAAACGCTTGTTGGATGGAGATACGGGCCCGAATACGGGCGGCATGGGTGCCTATTGTCCTTACTTTGTCGATCAGACTACAAAAGAGTTTATTGAAAATGAAATTCTGCAGAAAACCGTCGACGCCATGCGCTGCGAGCAGGGAACGCCCTATAAAGGTTTGTTTGTTTGTGTGTGTGGACCGCTTCTATGATCGCGGGGGCCCTCTCTCTGGTCACAATCGACCGCTGCTAGTGAGAGATGAGACCCAGTCAGCCCGATCCTGAGGGGACTGGCTCAGCCAGTCCCCTCAGGCTGGCTCCCCTATAAAGGCGGGTGGTCCTTAGGAAGAAGCCATGGCCGTATACGTGTGTGTGCATTGGTCGATTTGTGGCTCTTTTTTTCGTAGTTTTGAGCGTTGCGATTCGGTGTGCTTGCATGCAGGCTCGATTTATTCAGTCTGCCATGCGAAATGGTTGCTGCGGTGCTGCGCCGCCTGCTGTGTGAATTGGCACTTGGCAGCACATGGCCTAGTGGTAGAGAATCGGCCTCTTGCACGCACGGTTGTGGGTTCGGTTCTTGATGGAGCCACTAGCTCGAGGGACTTCCCTCCCAATGGATTTTCTCGTGCCGTCGCTGCCCTAGATTACAGATGGCGTTCTTCCGAATGTCTTTGGCTAATTCTGCGGCTCTAGACGCGAAGGCGTCATGGAAATGGGTATATTGCTATGTGGGCCTCCTAGCGTTGCCCCTAATCCAACAACAGCATGCTGTGTGCTACGCTCTTCTCATTACTGTACCCCAAGAGTCCGTAGTACAAGCATACACAATCGTCATTTTAGGTGTACTGTACGCCGGTATCATGCTGACCAGTTCCGGTCCAAAAGTTCTGGAGTTCAACTGCCGATTTGGTGACCCAGAAACACAAGTAAGCGATTTGTCAGCTTACTCAAATGTTTTTTGCAACCTTTAATACGTTCGTCTTGCGTGTGTACATCGTTATGTACTTTACTTGTTTTGATTGCTTCTTTGGTGACGCATTAGGTGTGATACCTTGACGCCCAAGGCACCAACACTGTGATAACGGACTTCCGCTACCACTGTGAAGACCAACAGGCCTACACCTGATAGGCTATCCCACCCGCGGACCTGGGGCGGCGATATCTACCTATCTCACTCACTCAACCAATATAACCTCGTGCCGAACCAAGAATCGACACTGAAGACTTCTCTTGATCGTGCTGATACGCGAAAGCTTTGGATCTTCTCCTAGCGGCTTCTTCTGGCTTGGTCCGACGACGAACGAGGCGACACACGACACGACGAAGCGTTCACGTGACGTGCGATACTGTGCTGCGTAGGGACACGGTGGTGAAGAAGAGAAAGAGAGTGTTCAACAGGGTTGCACAATTTAAAAAAAAAGTTTTTTTTAAAAAAAAAAATTTTTTTTTTTAAAAAAAAAAAAGTTGGATTTTTTTTTTAAATTAAAAAAAAAAAAATTTCTCTGTTTTTGGGTAAAATTTAGCTTTTGAGTGGCAAAAAGGCGTTTAAATGGTGTTTAGATGGTACAATTAGTAGTTATTCATGCATAAACTTGCTTATTAGCACCAAAACCAAGCTCTTTTTGGGGTTCCCAACTGGTTCCCAACATAGTGCGATACCGTACACGACCATTTAGAGGCAGCGGCTTTGTCACCATTTGACTAAAACGATGCTAAATACGCTTCTAAAGGCTTTAGGGAAGCACTAGTACCGTACTTGTGTTTGACACTCTAATAGGCTAAAAGTATCTTATAGTACAGGTATTTGGCGCCAATGATGGCTCCTAAGTCAATTTAAAAAAAAAAACTTGAAATTTTTTTTTTTATGCAACCCTGGTGTTCAACGAACCAACCGCCGGCGAAACTCACGAACGACGCGCGCACCCGCCTGGCCTGGGCGTTGCCGCAACACACGATCCGCACTGCTGCACCAGGGAGCCGGAGTGAGAACTCCAGACGCGCTCCCAACACACACAAAACTACCTCGACTCTCACACCCCTAAAGTAGGGAGAGTCCGAAACTCCAGAAGTAGAGAGTGACCACGTGGCAGGGATTCAAACCGAACCCTCCACAAGCACTACACAAGCAAAGGCACCGTAATGGAACCATTCTAATCCATTCTGATCGAGGTACGATGGGGGAAGGGAGGGTAAGCACCGTCGGAGAAAGGGTGGCAGCCTGTGCCCAAGATTACTGTAAAGAGACCGGTCTTACAGTCCGCCCCCCTCAAATTGCACCACGTGCAATGTAAGGAGTACCGTACTTCTCGAATAATGCACCGAAATAGCACCGACAAATGTAAAGTGAAATGAACGAACACAAATTCGCCAAATTTCAATTCCCGTCTGTTGCCTCCAAGACTAGCTCTCCATGGGCTCCGTCTCGGGCGCCTCGGCTGGAGCGGTTGCCGCGGATGCTTTGGCCTTTTCGACCTCCGCCTCGGCCGCTCTCGCCTCGGCTGCGCGCACCTTTCCGTCAAAAGTGCCGCGCGCCAACTCGTACTTGCGCCGAGCCTGCCGCACCTCGTGCCAAAAGGTGGCAGCGAGTTCGGGATTCTCTCCCGCGGGCAGTGGCATTTTACTTTGACGCAGTTCTTCCATAATGACGGGAAAGTTCACAGATTTCACGCGACAATTGGTACGGAAGCTCGCGTGCATCGCGTCGGCTTGGGCCAGCTGACGTTCGGCGTGTCGAGCGCTCTCGAGCGCCTCGACAGCCTCGATGTTGGCGGCTCGCTTGGCTTGGAACGCTCTCTGCCGCTCCGTCAGCCACATTTGTTCCGTTTCACGCGTGAGAGACAAAACATTGCGGACTTCGCGCCGACTGGACTTGGACAAACTTTGAGGGTGCATGTCGAACTCGGCAGTCGGTCGACACATGAAGTTCGAAAACCAATAAGTGATCGCGCGCCAGGGCCAGTTCGCGTAGACGGCCGTGGTCAGCCAGAGGCGCTGCTGCGAGTCGGCGCAGTCCGCGAGAGAGCGACTCACTCGCGCCACGTTCAACTCCAGCCTAGCAGACACCTTGCGCGACCAATCGCACCACCAATCGAACAAACTGTCCAACTCCGAACCGTCACCGATGTACGAATGAAACAACGCAACGGCAGTGTCCTGGGCGAGAGACTGGACCAAATTCTCAATCTGGTGCACCGTCTCATCCTCCGCTATCGGACTAATCTTATTCATCAAAGCAGTCATCGGCCAACGGTGCTGTGCCAACTGACGAAGCACCCGGGCGCCATCACCAATCTGCGTTGCGATCTTCGAGCGAATGCGCCTGGCAATGCTCTCGCAATGGTGATGTCGGCCCTTGAACCGAATCGGACTGTAGAGGCAATGCGCAATCAAAATGACCCACAACGAATACGCATCAGAAGCACTGTACTGAATCAAATCGCGCTTGAACTCGGGATTGCGCTCGTCTAGCTCGAGAAATTGGCGGCCATACTCGGCCTTCACGCGCGCCATATTCTTGAGGGAATTTTTGAGAACGATTTTGTCGTCAGCGTTGCTCACGAGCTTCCAGACCTTCTCCTGGCCGAGCATCTGAGGTTCGAAACCTCCGTGAGCCTGCCAAACCTGGGCGTCGAAGAGACGCAAGCCCTCCGTGGAGGCGCTGCCCCAGGTGGCATGCATCGCTTGCACGTCACTGTACGACCAGTGTACCATGTAGTTACGCTTCATGAATTCGCGCAGGCACTCGGGCATGATCATGACCGTGTCAGGCTTCGAGGGATCTATGCCGGCCTGAGCCTGCCCATCCGACCTCGTCACCGACCTGTGCCACGCTCGCACGTCAATCACGAACACAGGACCGTGCAGACCACTGATCGACATATGGGTAATAAATTGACCACTTTTGTACGCATGTGCCGGGCGATGCGGGAAGTGCTTGCTTCGCACCGCCGCCGGCCAATCCGTGAAAGCGTTCCGTCGATTTGCCATTTCAAAGTCAAACGTGAAAACGTTGAGTCCCTCGGGCTGCGCCTCTTCGAGTTCTTTGAGAGACGTGGCGAGCCGGGACTGGTCAGACTCCTGCGGGGACCCGAACGTCTCGACGTGCAGTTCGTGAGCGTAACTGTGCGCACCGCGCAACAGCACGTGGATGTCCTCTGGTCTCGACCCAGTCGCACTTAGAGCGTGCTTAGAGACATGGCTCGCCCAAGCGTCCTCACTCGTCAGCTCGTTGCCCTGGCCGTCCAACGGCACCAACTGGGGACACAGGTACTCGCAAATGGCATCGAGGAGCTCTCGTTGGAAGACCTTTCGGCGCTCTTTTTTTACAGATTCGGAATCACTGTCATCCGGGCGAGGAGGCACGGGACGTCTGGCCGGACGGCCGTCGTCGCCGCCGCCGCCGCTAGCGCCCGAGGCACCCGCGCCGGCGCCCTGCTGCTGCACGTGACTTTCCGCCGAAGCGGTCCCAGGGGGTTCGCGCAACAACAGGTCCTCCTCCGCGTCCGTGTCGATCGTAATCTCGCGGTTCTCCATACTCGTGTCAACGGCCAAACAATCCTCAATCGCCACACCAGCACGACGCGACACAGCATAATCACAACGGGCCTCCCGCTCGCGGGCGTCGCGACGCTTGGTCGCTTTGACGACGGCCAGCTGAGCCTTCTCCAGGTTGCCCTGGAAGGCTCGCTGCTTGTACAACATCTGTTTACGCATTTTGTCACGCATGGGCCCAGTGATGCCGGCCAACGGGGGTCGCGTGAGACCGCCCGTCGCCACCTGGCGACTGGTGCGCAGCGCGTCCCGACGCGCCGTCATCACGTTAGCGCGCTCGGCCGCGCGGGCCTTCTGCATTTTCTCGTCAATCAATTTACTGATCTCGATATCAATTTCCTTCCAATTGACCATTCCACGCGACACGACATCGGCGGCGACAAGGTCCCTCAACTCCTGGAAGGAACGACCTTTCACGCGGCTCTCGATGCGGTTGCGGGTACGGCGAGACATGCGCTCAGTCAACGGACGCAACTGGTTCGCCAAAATCGAGTTCAGCGGCTTGGCCATGCTGCGGTAATACTTCAACCACTCGGACACGTCACCAAGCATCAATTTCAAAGGGGTAGTGGGATGGCGAGCGCGGTACATGCTCATGGCCGAGTCCACAGCGGAGCGTACGACGCACTCCCATTTGGGATCGAGATACACTTTGCGCGGAGCGGCGGGCGCGTTCACGTTCACTTCCTGCGGGGGTAGGTACCCTTCCGCGGTGGGCGCCACGTACCGACACACGATGGGCATGGGCCGAGCGAGAGGAATACCGACCGGGCACGTCCACACCAGTCGGCCCTCCGCGGCACCATCGTTCTGCGCACTCATCAACGGATCGAGCAACATGAAATCGTCGGTAGACGGGTACACGAGAGTGCCGTGCTGATTCGTGCCCCACGGCTCGTACAGAGCGTCAGTGGGCATCAGCTTCGCGACAGGACTTTGCAAGAACACCTTGCGTCGCCCCGGCACCTCAGGGTACGCCGCGTACTGACTGTCATCGTACGTCATCGGATCAATCATCGGCACAGTACGCGCGACAGAACAACCACCGACCAAAGTAATCCAACACACGTTCTGACTGTACTGCTCGGTCGACACAATGACCTGGGAGAGCTCAGCGAGTAGACCATCTTGGGCCAAGGCCTCGGTCACGGGCTCAGTTTGCCCTGACTCAGCGAGCTTCTGCACCATTTCAGACATGGAATACGGTAACGCACCGGGCGTGGTACCCACTTGGTCCCACTGACTCGCCAACTGACCGATACGAGCGAACACTTCTTGCGACTGCACACGAGACACTTGGCCACCGACCGGACCAGTAGACTTTGCTCGCCCCACCGGGGGAATCGGAGCTCTACTCGAAATCGCGGCCGCTTCCGAGTCCGAAGACTGGGGATGCCGACAGTACGAACGGCGTGGCACGTTGAGGGGAACACTCGCACTCGTACCCGGGCCGACCGCCTCTTGAGGCGCGGGGGGCTGTTGGCTCATGCCGGCACTGGTGTTATCCTTACTCGACTGTCCTACGTAAGGGAGAGAGGGCTGCTGCTGCTGTCGACTCTCGACCTTTCTCGATCGCGACCGTTTCTTCCGCTTACTGTGACCTCGGCCATTGGCGCCACCTCTCGGGACCGACTGGGTCGAAGCTCCTCGGGCTGGGCGCTGTCCTCGAGTGACGCCCCGACCGCGGGCGGGGCTCCCCTGCACCGCGGTGGGCTGGACTTGAGACGGCTGCGGAACTGCCAAAGGTCGCGTTTGTGCCGCTTGCTGAGGAACTGCCGTCTGCTGGGGGAAAGATGGTGGCTGGACAGTGCCACTCGACGGCTGCGGCTGTTGGGTAGGCGACGGCGAGCTCGACGAGATGGGCGTCGGGCCAAACTGTCCGTCGTCGCGCTGAGCGATGCGCACGGGCGCACGCACTTGCAGAGGTCCGGTGGGCGCTGTCTGCATGGGCGACGCAGACCGCCCCGACGGCGCATAGGCGTACGCGTCGGCACTCTGCGGGAGCTCGGCGCGCCATTGCTGGACGCGCTGCTGCTGGAAACGGTCCAGGCTGGCGTCGTATGAGGCGTCGACAGGGACGGCCGACGCGGACGACGTATCCCAGTCCATACTCTGGTGGACCGAGCGCGGCCACTGGAGCTGCGGACGCGGCTTGCGGTGAGGCACCCTCTCCCATGGAGGCACCCAGGGCCGCCGACCCACGGCGCTCGACAGCCGCGGGCGCGGCTCTTGGCTCACGCGCACCGACTCGTGGCTCCTTGTGCGGATGGCCGGCGTGAGGGCCACTGGCGGCACCGCGCTGACGAACGCGGCCGCCTGTTGCTGCTGCTGCTCTTCCTGCTGTCGCTGCTGCTCCTCGATCTGACGGAAGCGCCGGAACTGCTGGAAAGTCTCCCACTCCTCGTCGAAAATGCGAGGGGCCGCGCCCAAAGGCGGCTGGGCCGGCTGCTGAGGCTGCTGCTGCGGCACCGGCTGTGGAGTGGCGAACACGGCGCGCGCAGTGGGCTGGGGCGCGCCAGCAGACGAAACGACGCCCACGACAGCCACTGCGGGACTCGAACTGGCGACAGTCAACGTCGGCGAAGGTCGCTGCGCTTGAAAATAGCGCGGCTGCTGCTGCTGGACGGGCGACACCCCGGGCGGTGGAGTGTTCGAGCCGGGCAGCACGACGGGTTGCAGACGGCGCTGCTGCTGCTGTTGCGACTGGCGTTGGGCAGACGCACCGGGCGGCCGAGGCCGCACAGACTGTCCCAGCGCAGCCTGCGAAGCTTGCGAAGACGCGTCGGGCGGCGAAATGAACGGGCGTTGAGGACCGCCATGGAGTGGCCAACCGGGCGGCACTGGCGCTCGATAGCGCCTCGAACTGTCGTCGCCCCCACCACCACTCGAACCGCTCGACTGCTGTTGCTGCTGCTGTCCGCTCATCTGGCTGCTTCCGAAACCTGCCCACACGACGTGATTATGATACGTATACGGGCGCACGTAGGTCCGCGACGCGACCACGACAGGTGACTTTGCGTGCTGAGACGCCCTATCGGTCAGGTCGGACACTAACGAGTCACTTTCGCCAGAATTCAAAGCAGACACAGCGTGACGGCGTCGTCGCCTGCGCCGGCGACGACTCGCGTCAGTACCAACAATGGGAGGAGCAAAGGGCATGCCAGGCTTGCACACGCGCAAGCGCTCTGACGAGACTTTAATGGCATCGCCACCTCCGTGAAATTCAATGATCGCCTCGCCCGTGTCGGCGAGCGACAGAAGCTTGTAGGGACCATAGAAAGGCAACCCTAACTTGTCCTCATCGGATGGTTCATGTAACCACACGTGATCACCACATTTTAGCTTGGGAGGAGGCACGTCACGGTCGTGACTAGCCTTCTGCCGGGCCTGAGCCATCTCGGCGTTCTCCTTCGCTAAGCGCCACAAACGAGACAAAACATGGGGAAGTTTGTCAGGGAAAAATTCACAATCCACCATGTAACGAGAAGGAACTTGAGCCAGAACTTGGGAAGACGGGAGGCTAGGCTGCCGTCCAGTCAGCAACTCAAACGGACTCACGCGAGTGCTCGACTGCGGCTGGCAATTGTACGCATACACTGCCAAGCCAAGCATGTCATCCCAATCGCAATTCTGCTCAGCACACGTCTTAGCTAACATATTCTGCAGAGTGGAATTGGCACGCTCCACCAGACCGTCCGTCTTGGGGTGGTAAGCCGTCGTGAACTGGTGTTCCACGCCCAGCTGCGCACGCAACGCCTTGAACATGCCAGAGGTAAACTGCGTGCCTCTGTCAGTTAACCAACACTCGGGAATACCAAAACTGGGAATGAAAAACGACACCAATTGACGCACTATAGTTCGCGTTTGCTCGTCCGGCATGGCATACGCAACCAAAAATTTCGTCAAATAATCCTTCAAGACCAGCACTTTGCAATTGCCAGACTCGGTCGGCTGCAGCGCCAACACGTCCATACCGACTAATTGCCAGGGTCTGTCAGGCACGGGGATGGGCGACAGACGCGTGCGCACTGCTCGCGTCTGGCCTGTCCTCCTCGCACACGCGGCACATGCCTCGACAAATGTTTCAATATCACCAACCATGTTCGGCCACCAATACTCCAACCGAACTTTTTCAGCAGTTCTCCGGCCACTGAAATGACCTCCGACAGCGGACGCATGGGACTCACGCATCAACACTTGTCGCAACTGCGCTGGCACAACTTTACGAAAACCTTGCGGAGTTTCAAATTGCAATACACCGTCCACAATCGAATAGCCGTTCCACTGCTTGGCACTTTGCAAATCTTTCGACTCGAGAGCCCGAATGATCTGCGCCAGCTGTGGATCGTACTTTTGTTCGTCTAGCGCACAACGCACAACGTCATCAGAAGCGTTTGCACTAGCCACCAACAAAGGAGACACAATAGTCGACATCTGCGGGAGCCCCGTGGGAGGAGGCACGACGGCGCTTGTACTCGCCACGTTGCTGCAACCGCTGTTGCCTTGCACATCAACAAAAGGATCGGGCACAATCGGTTCGTCACCAATGTTCGGCGCAGAGGTCTGCTCGTCAAAGCACCTGCTGAGAGCATCCGCCGCCTGATTGTGACAACCTTTGCGATACACAAACTGCGGTCGATAATTCGCAATCTCCACGGCCCAACGATGCAATCGGCCAGTGGGGTTCTTACAGTTCATCAAAAAAGTCACCGCACTATTGTCAGTCATGATGTACAGAGGTTGGCCCTGTACATAAACGCCAAACACTTTCAACGCGTACACCACCGCGAGCGTCTCAATCTCCGCAATGGCATAATTACACTCGTGCTTGTTGAGACCTTTGCTGCAATACGCTACAGGCTGTAGGAGGCCTCGGTCGTCCTTCTGAGCCAAGACTCCTCCCACGCCGAGCTTGCAACCGTCAACAACAATGTACCAAGGCTGTCCGTACTTGGGATACGCCAACACTGGAGGGGACAACAAAGCAGCCTTCAAATCGACAAACGCCTTGCGCTGCGCATCTCCCCAGGAGAACTCGCTGCGCACGTTCATCACTTCGCTAATGGGGGCACCGAGCTTAGCGAAGTTGGGCACGAAACGACGAAAGAATGTACACAAGCCAAAGAACGAGCGGGCTTGCTTCGCGTTCTGTGGTTCGGGAAAATCTTGCACGCCTTGCAATCGAGAGGGGTTGGGACGGACCCCATCCGACGACACGACGTGGCCCAAGAATTTCATCTTGGCCATCGCGAACTCACACTTGTCCGGCCTTATTTTTAAGTTCGCTCTGATCAAACGCTGGAGCACTTCCTCCAACATTTTCAGATGCTCTTCGAACGTCACGGTCGTCACACACAGATCATCAATGTACGCGAACACGTTGCACTTTGGGTTGTCGATCAAGCCCTTGAACACACGGTTCATCATGCGCTGGAAGATCGCACCACTGGTCTTCAGACCCATGGGGAGACGACAGCATTCCCACAACCCAGAATGAGTGCGAAAAGCCGTCTTGGGCGCATCCTCCTCACGCAACTTCACTTGGAAATAGCCCATCTTAAGATCTATCGAAGTAAAGAAACGACAGGGCTGCGACGACACACCATCGTACGAACGACCGACACGCTCCAACAAGTCATCCAAGCGAGGCAAGGGATGTTGGCCAGCGCGGACCACCGTGTTCAGGCGACGGTAGTCTAAGGTCACGCGAATAGTTCCGTCGGGCTTGGCCACGGGCACCACGGCCGACGCCCACTCACTATTGCTCTCGCGCACCACACCCATTGCACGCAATTTATCAATAGCCTTATCTATCTCCATGCGCTCGTGATACCTGAATCGACGAAGCGGCAGGGCAATCGGACGAGCGTCGCCGGTGTCAATTTCGGCCGGCACTTCATCAAACTCGCCCAATTCATTGTCGTTAACTGCGAACGCCAAATGACACTTGTAAATCATGTCAAAGAATTGCTCGCGCTGCACAGGAGTCAAATCGGGACTGACTTTCAACATTTCCTGCAGCTTAGCCTTACGCTCGGCAGTGAGCTCAGTTCGCGCGCGACAATCGACACCATTCACTTGCACTGGGGGCACTTGCGTTGGGGATGCGACGGTAGCGACAGAGGAAGACGGGAGTGGCGCGAGGGACTGCAGTTCTTCGAGCATTGAGCTCAACTGCTCCCATTCGCTGGCGCATGCCACCTGTACCGTTCCTAAGTCCCACTCGGGCGCTTCCACACCAACAGCATTCACAGAACGGTTCAACACCAAAGTACCGTCGGCGTGCATATCCACGAGACCTTCCTCGATATGCCACACCTCACGAGCCGCCTCCGAGGGCTCAAACAACAACCGAAACTTTTTCAATTCCTGGCCTGACTCTGTGGCGTCCTTCGTTGCGAAATCCGTGAGAGCAGAGATGAAATTGGAGTCCACCTTGCCCTTGAGCGTCTTCTTGTTGAAGTGGCTCAACGTGACCTTCTGAGGTTGGGCCAGCAGAGGGAACTTCGTCGACAGACGATGGACAGCGGCTGGGCCCGCATCGACGCAACAGGAACTTGTGAGCTTGCAGGACTGCGCAGAAGAATCGGCCGACCCGGACGGCTGCGGCGCACCGACGCCACCGCCACCGCCGGCGTCGTCAGCTCTCGAGCTGACCGAGGAGGAGGACGAGTCCTCACACTCACTCGCACTTGCGCTTGATGACGACGTCACAGGCTCCGGACTCGACGACGAGTCAACGGGCACGTCACACAACATGTTTCTGCCGCGGGGCGTCACAAACTTGAAGTTGTACGCCCGGAGCGCTTCCATACCCATGATGCCCTCATGAGTCACGGTGGCTCGCAGCTTGGTACAGATCACCACAGGCATCAATTTCACGTCACCGTCAAAATCGACATTCACAACGACTTGAGCCACTGGGCCCAAAGTCGCGCCATCGCACTGCGTCACTGAGTCCGTCTGGACTGGAGCCATAATTTTCTGGAACTCCTTCAGTGGCATGTGTCGAAACAGTCGTGCTGCGGTGGGCACTCCGATCATCAAGGCAGGACCGGCACCCGTGTCCAATAGGACACGCAACCACTGACGACCATCAATCTGGAGGTTGGCTAGAGGGATTGGACCAGCTGACACCTCACTGGGTCCAGGACCAATAGAACACGGTGGCTCGCTCGGAGCACGATCGGCAACAGTCACTTGGCCAATGCGATTGCTCGACGATGACGACGTCCACTCACACCATGTACTACTTTGACGCAAATTCTCGTAATCACTCGCGCTCGGTGTAGCCATCACCACTTGCGAACGGGGAGACACAGAAGCGTCGGGCTCGACCACCCCGCTAACGGACTCGACCTCGGGACGCCGTGCCGGACCAGAAAGGCCACCGGGCACTGCCGCGACCGCATTCGCGTACACCGACTCCTCAGGCTCCGTCACAATGCCCTGAGGTGCGGACTGCCTTTGCACGTCCGTCTGCGCAACATTCACATTTGCACCGCCACGAGACTGTCTGCCTCGGCCGCGGCCTCTACCGCCACGACCTTTGCCACGGTTCGCTGCCAACGGGCAATCCCGAATGAAGTGACCCACCTGGCCACAGCCGTAACATCTCGGGCTACCGTCATCCGAAACAACAGGCTTACTCGCACTGGGTTGAGAGTTGGTCTGCGTTGGATAGGTAATCTGCAACTGCTGGGGCGGAGCCGGCAACACTGGCACCGGCGCGACTGGGATCGGAGGCGATACCACCACGTCGCCCTGCCAATTGCTACTCCCCCGGTTGTACGGTTCGTTGTACCAACCTTGCTGTTGCTGGGGCACGAAATTGCGATTAAAACCACGATTCGCGCCACGCCGGTTGTTACGATTCCGTCGCGAGGAATTCCTCCATCTCGAGGAACTCTGGGGCTCACTGCTCCGACTCGCAGTGCCCGAGGGCTCATCGGCCTCAGCCGCCTGACGCCACTCCTGACGTTGCTGCTCTCGAGCCAACGCCGCCACGAAGTCTTCCAACTCCTGGCCACTCGCGTACGACGCAACACCATCAAACGATACAGGCAAAATACGCAACAATGCACGCTTCACTTCATTCTGGCGTGCTGGCGGCGACATCTCAGGATACGCCTTCAGCACCAGCTGTTTCAGCTGAGCGACAACCACCTCGACAGGCTCGTCGCGCCATTTCACTTTCGTAAGCTGCATGAAAGCCACTTCCGCGTGCTTATCCTTGCGATACAACTTACGCAACAACACTTCAATTTCGCCAAATTCCAACACGGGTCGGCCAGTCTGCTCATGGTAATGAACAACGGCCAGCTCGGCTTCCCCGCCGAGCCACGATTCTACGATCGGACCCCACTCGGACTCGGGAGTCCTCTCCATCCACATGCGCTGACGGAACCGATGCAGAAAAATGTCGACACTGACATCGCCGTCGCGACTTCGCTCACCAAAAAATCGGCCAATTGTTGCAGCAGTGGGACGAGGGGAAGAACGAGGGGAAGGGGAAGGGATGTGTCCACTACGAGCGGTACCTGGCGAAACATTTGCGCGTGTGTCAACTAACGAGTCGGCACTCACAGCACCAAAGTTCGCATCTGTCTGTCGCTGCGCAACACTCTCCACCGCGCGCGAAGACACGTTCACACCAGACGGTTGCACACCAGAGCTCGCTGCACTCTGCACGAGCGGCGGACTGGCTTGCTCGGTCGGCAACCAGCGCCTTTCGACACCGTCGGCATCACGAAAATACAAATGAGGCGTGGTCGGACGCGCCACGGCCGTCGCGGCAGGCGGTCGCGACCGGCTCTCATTGTCCAAATCACAAACGTCGCCATCAAAGTCGATGAGATTGGGCGGATGGCCTGACTCGACCGGCCTTCCCACGCCCGCGCCAGCAAACGATTCGGCCGGCGGCGCCACACTTTGATGTACATCTCTGGGCACGACGCGCATTTCCACCAACGGCGAGCGAAACAACACAGCACCACCGTGCGCGCGTGCCATTGTCACAGTCTCGTCTCCCTTTGTCGCGAAGGGAGGAGGCGGTGCCATCCCCCCCGGGCTGCTGTAGGCTACGCCTACGGGAGAAGCAGACGAGGTCACTGGGAACGACTGATTGAAATGTGTGCGGGCCGGCGCCTGTGGAAGGGCGGCCGTCGGCAAAGACGCCGACGCACAGTCGTTGGATTGAGGGGCAGGGACCGCGCTTGGCAGCGCAGTCACCTGGGAAGAACAGGACGGCTGGGAGGTGTGAGCCACAGTTTGCGAAAACGGGACCGTGGAATTGCCCGTGATCGAAGACGCGATCGACGCACCGAGCTCAGCGAGGAGCGGTCGCAACGAATCAAGCGTCAAAGGAGGCTGTTCGGGTTTCGGCGGGTCACACACCTTACACAACGGCCGATCCATATCCTCCTGGCGAATCAAACAACGAGTACAGAACGCAATGCCACAGCCCTCGGTAATGCACAAGCGAGGGGTGTTGGTGGTGAAACGACCACACAGGCAATGGTGTTGGCCTTCCGCATGTCGCGCAATGGGCGACGGAGCGGACGAGGTAGTGGGACGCTCGTCCTGCGTTGAAGCCATGTCACACCACAGTCACAATCACCAAAAAGTCACAAGTCACAATACGACGCAAGTCACCGCTGTGTATGGAAAGACAACACAGGAAGGTACACCGTATCCTTTGGCCAACAGACCGACACGGTACACCACGGACTGGACTACTGTAACGAAAAAAAATTTTCGAAACAGCACGACACCAAAATATCAGGACGCACGAAATTGACAATTCTGTGATGCCCCAAAATTTCGAACACTTCCCATGCGCCTGTCGACAAAATGTCGACAATGTCGAAAAAATTACGGGAAAAGTGGGAAAGAAAGACCAAAAGGGAAGCAAACAAAGAGGGAAACACCACAGCAGGAGGCGCGACACTCACACAGAGGGAGAGAAAGGCCAACTACCGGGAATGGAAGGGAAAACGAGGGGGAAAGTTTGGAAAAAAAAAAATTCGACAAGCGGTCGGGGACAAAAATCTGACCTGGGGGGACCAACGAAAAGAAGGTAGGAGGGAAAATAGCCACCACTGTGATACCTTGACGCCCAAGGCACCAACACTGTGATAACGGACTTCCGCTACCACTGTGAAGACCAACAGGCCTACACCTGATAGGCTATCCCACCCGCGGACCTGGGGCGGCGATATCTACCTATCTCACTCACTCAACCAATATAACCTCGTGCCGAACCAAGAATCGACACTGAAGACTTCTCTTGATCGTGCTGATACGCGAAAGCTTTGGATCTTCTCCTAGCGGCTTCTTCTGGCTTGGTCCGACGACGAACGAGGCGACACACGACACGACGAAGCGTTCACGTGACGTGCGATACTGTGCTGCGTAGGGACATGGTGGTGAAGAAGAGAAAGAGAGTGTTCAACGAACCAACCGCCGGCGAAACTCACAAACGACGCGCGCACCTGCCTGGCCTGGGCGTTGCCGCAACACACGATCCGCACTGCTGCACCAGGGAGCCGGAGTGAGAACTCCAGACGCGCTCCCAACACACAAAACTACTTCGACTCTCACACCCCGAAAGTAGGGAGAGTCCGAAACTCCAGAAGTAGAGAGTGTCCACGTGGCAGGGATTCAAACCGAACCCTCCACAAGCACTACACAAGCAAAGGCACCGTAATGGAACCATTCTAATCCATTCTGATCGAGGTACGATGGGGGAAGGGAGGGTAAGCACCGTCGGGGAAAGGGTGGCAGCCTGTGCCCAAGATTACTGTCAAGAGACCGGTCTTACATAGGGTTCTATTAAACCCTGATATTGTGATGCTTTTGTCTGTTGCGCCTGCGCGAATTATGATTTGTTGCGTGTAGGCGATTCTGCCTCTACTGAAAGGCAGTCTGTACACAATTTTGGAAGCTTGTGTCGATGGGAAATTAGTGGAAATTAAAAACGAAATTGAGTGGAATTTGCACAAGAGCGCGTGCTGCGTGGTGGCCGCGAGCGGCGGATACCCCGCCAGCTATGAGAAGGACATGAAAATTGAAGGTGCGCACTTGTTTGCGTGCGTGTGCGTGTGTGTGCGTGCGTGCGTGCGCGCGTGCGTGCGTGCATTGCCACTGCGCTATCCACAAAATAACCAGCCCCCCCCCCCCTAAGAACCGTTCCTCTATAGGATTGGATCGCGCTGCTGCTGTGGACGATGCACACATTTTTCACGCCGGGACGAAACTAAACGGTGCATTTTTTTTGTAAGAATAGTTGCCCACGTTACAGTGTGGCGTGCGTTTGATTTTGAAGTATTCCTTAGTTTTTTCTGTGTTTGAAAATTAGCCTTGAAAGTTATTCATTAACTTGCTTCATTCTCCGTTCATTTGTCGCAGGTAGTATCGTAATTTGTAATTTTTTTTTTAGAAAATGAAGAACTTGTTACGAATGGAGGTAGAGTGCTCGGTGTGGTGTGTACGGCGGACGATTTGAAATCGGCGATAGAAAAGGCATACAAGGCGATGGAATGCATCAGATTTGACGGCCTGTATTACAGGTGTTTTTTTTTAATTCATGCATGAACCAACTGAATCTAATCTAATTAATTCACTTGTACTAGAATTAATCTTCGAAAGTAATAGCATTTGTATCAAGTCAAAGGAGAGGTGATTTGTACAGTTGTAAATTGCGTCAGCAAATGCGTTTTTCGATTTGATCATCGTATGTCAATTTTACCACTTCCCAACTAATTTTTTTTAAGAATTTTTTGTTAATTCAGAAAAGACATTGGCGCAAAGGCGATTGGCTCATCACCCCCTGGCCATGTTACCGTATCCTACGCGAGCGCCGGTGTCAGCGTCGAAAAGGGTACTGTATTCAAATATTTCAAATATCCTATTTGTTTTAAATTAAACTTGAGTTTTTATCGACTAATTTAGGCGCCGAATTGGTCAAGAGCATCTCAGCAGCGTGCAAGCGCACTTGTAGGCTTGGTGGGTGTTTTTGTGCGCCGTGTTATTGGTGCTGATTTTATTTTTGTTTATTTATTTATTAGTTCATGCGTGCCTCATGTGTGGCCATACCCTGGAGGGGGGGGGGGGCGCTTCTTCTGTCACCCCCCTCCCCCCAAACTCCCGAAATATGCACAGTATACGTGTATGTATACATAGTAGTACTCAATATGCGAATAGTTGCGGCGACGCCACTGCAGGGAACCTGGGACTGTCGATTGGGGATTTCGGTGCGTTCTTTGACCTCCAGCAGGCGGGCTATGGAGAGAAGACCAAGTTGATCCTATGCACCGACGGAGTGGGCACTAAATTGGAGGTAGTTTGGTGCGCTTTCTTTTGCTGGCACGCACGCACGCACGCCCGCACACACCTTCAGCTGGCGTTGTCAAGCGGTCGCGTGTCGACAGTTGGTCAAGATTTGGTGGCGATGTGCGTCAACGACGCGCTCTGTCACAACGGCGAGCCCCTCGCCTTCCTCGACTACTATGTCACCGGTCGACTCCATGTTCCAGTCGCCGCCAAGATTATTCTCGGCATCGCCGAGGCCTGCAAGCTTGCAGGATGCGCGTTAGTGGGTGAGCGTTTTGTTTTGTTCTATGCATACGTGTCGGTTGTGAAGTTCGTAGCGTTTGCGTGTTGCCTCTGTTATTTATTTGTGGTGGAGGAGAAACGCTTATGTTTATCGTTTATCAGTGGAGCCAGAATAATTGATTTTCTAATGCGTACACGTGTTAGGCGGGGTTGTTTGTGCGTGGGCCGCTTCTATGATCGCGGGGGCCTCTCGGTCACACTGTTAGTTAGTGTTAGTTAGTTCGACCGCTGTTAGTGAGAGATGAGACCCAGTCAGCCCGATTTTTTTTGGGGGGGGGGGGTGGCTGGCTGGCTCCCCTAACGTCAATATGTGGTTTTCTTCGTCAATCTCGTGCAGTCACACATCGAAGTCCAACTATTCTTCGTTGTTTCTGTAATGCATTTATCGGTGAGATGAAACGTTTCTTTTTACCCGTAAAGAACTTTTCGTGGGGTCCCTACTAATTCTTGTATAAAGCAGTCACCACCTACCAACTTTCTTAAGATCCTTGTACCTTGGTATTTGATCGTTTGGTTAGGGGTTGAGTACAAAAGTGGTTTCGAACAAATAATGTTGTCTTAGGCGGGGAAACGGCGGAAATGCCATCTTACTATGGTGACAATCAGATTGACCTGGCTGGATTTGCGTTGGCCGCTTTGGACGAGTCGAGACACACTCCGCTGCCAAGAAAAGAGCTGTATGCTTTACCACTGTTTTGAATTACGCGAAGATTTTAAAATTTGAAATGAAGCGTCGCTTGCGCTTGAACACAGCAAGCGAATTGCATTAATTAGAATGAATATGGTAGCTATTTAAATAATAAAATGTACACCTACCTAACATTAGGATATTGGGAGTATTTATTTTCAGTTAATAAATGAGCGTATTGTAATTGTGATTCCGACGTTTTGAGCATTTCTGTAATTTCACACTGGGTCGTATTGTAAATATTTTTGAATTTGTTGCAGGATTAAGCCGGGCGATATTTTGGTGGGGGTGGCGTCGAGCGGCTGCCACAGCAATGGCTACAGTCTCATTAGGGCGATTCTGAGCAAGACTGGCACACGACTCACTGACACTTGTCCCTGGGATGAGACTTTGACCTTTGGTGAGTCATCTGTGCGTGCGTGCGTGCGTGCATGCCAGATATATACGTACTTGTGTGACATAACTGTAACCAGGGGGGGGGGCCCACTATTTTTCCGAACCCCCTTACCCTCCAACCATACCTGTAACTGGGGTGGGGTTTGGGGGGGGGGGGGGTTCCCTCCCCCCAGGTGCTGAGTTTGACCGTACCCACACCCTCCCGAACCCTCCCCCCCAGGTTGTCCTGAACCCCCACCCAGACCCCCCCCAGACTTTGGAAACTTTCTACTACATACTAGAAGGTAAAATAAATGCGTTTTGTTCAGTGTTTTTCAGCAAGAATCGACGCAAAAGTGTCTATATTGGGTTATTTACAGTGTATTTGGACTAAGAAGTACCTATTTTCAGGTTTTTACAGTGTATTTTTGACTAGAACTAGACCAAAAATTGCCTATTTTTTTTGCCCAGACCCCCCCCCCCCTCCTCCAGATTTTCACCCCACCCAGCCCCCCCCCCCCCCCCCCAGAAAGTGCCCGAACCCACCCCCCCCCGGTCCAATTCCCGGTTACAGGTATGCCTCCAACCCAACAGAATTTTTTCAAGGGATTATCACCCTATCTAAAACGATAAAAGAGAAATGTGTATTTCAGTGCTTTTTAGTGTTATGTGACCATAAAACAGCTAAATAGCACTGTTTAGACCCTGTTTATACCCATTTTTAACCAAAAAGTGCCAGTATAACTAAAAAATGGCCAGCTACTCCCACTTTTTGCTCGAGACACCCCCTCCCCCAATCTCTCCCCCATTCACTCTGGCCCGGTTACCGTTACAGTATGTTTTGTGACCGCGTGCGTGCGTGCGTGCATGCGCGTATCATGTCACCTGTACCGTATCTTGTTTCTTAAATCCTTTGTTTTCCTCTAGAATTCTCTTAATTACCCGTCCAATACAATTCCTCACTTGGTTTCAGGCGACGTCGTGCTAGAGCCCACCAAGATTTACGTCGCCTCAATTCTGCCGATTTTGCGCGCCGCGGCGGGCTGTCGCGTCAAGGCGGTGGCTCATATCACGGGTGGGGGTTTATTGGAGAACATTCCAAGGACGCTGCCCACTCACTGCGCCGCCCGTCTGAACGCTACGAGCTGGCCGGTGCCAGAGGTACGCGCTTTATATGCAAATTTATACAGTATACCATGTCTGTGCATTCTTGTTTGTAACTGGGGGTTGACTGTCCCCCCCCCCATTGGGGTGTCACCACATCCCAATTCCGCAGAATTTTTAACGACGAAAGTGAGTGTTTTTGCATGCTTTTTAGTGTTTCACAGTGGAACACCAAAATATCGCTCTTTTGACAGTAAACATACCGCTTTTTGACGTTTTTTTCGGGGTACCCCCCTCGGGCATACTCCGTTACACGCTTGTACTGTGTGCTTCGATTGAATTTTAAAAAAGTTTGTATTTAGATTTTCAAGTGGCTGAGCGCCCATGGCCCCGTGACGGCGGCTGAGATGACGCGCACGTTCAATTGCGGACTGGGAATGGTGTTGGTGGTTGACGGGGATCAGAGCTTGGAGATTATCGATCGGATCAACGGCGGATCAATCGATAGGGCGTACAGAGTTGGCGAGATTGTGCCCAGAGACAACACTGGTGAGATATATTTCAATTCTCGTTGTGAGAAATGTTTCAAGCGATGCTTTTACGTGGCCTGCGCTGCGCTGTTGTTTGGTGAAGGCATTGCAGTGCATTATGCTATTCATTTGTTGTTTTAGGTGCGCCCCCTGTTGAAATTTCAAACGTGGAACAAGTGTTTTCTCCTTCAAAAATGGTCATTCCGAAAGCACTGAAAGTCGAGAAGAAACGAGTGGCTATTTTGATTTCTGGATCGGGTATGCCTTTGCTTATTATTAGTACAAACACCGTAAAATCAGTTACCATACCTGTAACCGGGTCGGGCAGAGTGGGGGAGGGGTCTAAATGGCCGAATTCTGGGTGGGGGGTCCCGGGAGCAAAAAGTGGGGGGTAGCCGGCCATTTTCTGACTCATACTGGTACAATTTTTACTCATAATTTGGTACTCATACAATTTTTGGTCAAAAAATGGGTACAAATAGGCTCTAAACAGTGTTATTTAGCTGTTTTATGGTCACATAACACTGAAAAACAGTGAAAAACACCAACATTTACTCACTTTTATCGTTTTAGACATGGTGAAAATCCTTTGGGAAAATTCTGGGGGGGCGTGGGGGGGGGGGTGTTGCGTGGGTGCTGGATTGGGGCCCCCCAAAGCCCCCCCCCCAGTTACAGGTATGTTAGTTAGTCGCTGCACGCTCGTTTTTAAAGGGGTTTGTAGGTTGGGGGGGGGGCTAATTACAGGGGGGTATTGTAAGGTTGAGGGGTCAACAGGGTTTTTTATAACTGCTTTGCGGTGCATTGCTATGCGAAATACGATTGCGTATGACGGCGCTGTTTTGTTGCATAAACACATGGTGCGTAACGCTATTTTTTGCCGTATTTTGCGGTACACAAAACAAAACACAACCGGTTTGGTTTGACTTGCAGGCAGCAACATGGAGAGCATAATCAAGTACAGTCAGAATTGTGCCGAAAATCCGGCATTCGCGGTGGAATTGGTGATTTCTAACGCTCCCACTGCTTTGGGTCTGGAAAAGGCACAGAAATTGGGCGTCCGTACCAAGGTGGCTTTTCATTGCATGCGTTGTGGTTATTATTATATTGTGTAGTGCGGTAATGACATTGACGGCCGCGCGGATTCGAACCCTGGAGCTCGCGCGCGGCAGCCCTAAGGCGTCGACACTGTTCCAGGTGGTGGGGCACAAGGGCAAGTCTCGACAAGACTTTCAGAAGGAAATCTCGGATACGCTGACGGAGTTTTCGATCGAAATCGTCTGCTTGGCAGGATTTATGAGAGCCCTAGAGAGCCCCTTTCCCGAACGGTTCTACGGCCGGATGCTCAACATCCACCCGTCCCTTCTGCCCGCTTTTCCCGGTACGCACGCAGTTGAGTTGCGAGCAAGCGGTACACACACACACACCTAGTTATGAATCACTGAGGCCAGGCCAGGCCTCAGGCCTCAGGCCAGTGGCGTAGCCAAGGCCGCCCTCTCCCTGTAGTCCAGACCGTTGTCACCAAAATAGCGTCTAAAGGGGCACTTTGTCGTGCCTAAATATCGTCATCCCCCACCGGGTTACAGACATTTTGCCTACAAGCCTAGACAACTAAGTGTGCTATTGGCGACTTCTTGGCGTTCCTTGTTGACAGGTCTGCACGCTCAGCGACAGGCGGTGGAGAAGGGCGTGAAGGTCGCCGGCTGCACCGTACACTTTGTCGCTGTGAGTGCCACTACATTGGCGCGCGCACGCACGCACGCGCGCAGGCACGCACGCGCACCGTCACGCGTGCACGCACGCACGCACCGGCACGCACGCACGTACCGACACACATGGACGTTCGCTCACTCGCATGCACACGCACTCATGCACTGGCACGCACGCACGCACGTTACGCTTGCGGCGTGCAACATAGGCGCAGACACGCACGCACACCGCACACGCGTTGAAAGTGTTGTGTTGTGTTCAGGCGGAGGTGGACGCCGGGCCGATAGTGTCGCAGGCGGCAGTGCGCGTCGAGTGCGGGGACAGCGTCGAGTCACTGACCGCCAGGATTCTGCAACAGGAGCACCGCCTATTCCCCCAGGCCGTGCAAGACTTGGCCAGTGGCGCCGTTTATCTAGACACGCGGACGCACACTGTCGTGCGCGCGTCACCACTGCCCCCTACGCAAGCATCGGCATTGGCGACTGGGAAAGATCAATAAATCAATACCTGCAATTGATGAATGTGTATCTACAACGATACCTGTAACCGGGTTTGGAAGAGTGGGGTGGGGGGGGGGGGTAGATGGCCGAATTCGGGGGGGGGTGTCTGGAGCAACAAGTGGGCGGTAGCTGGCCATTTGCTGAGTGATACTGGTACTTTTTGGTCAAAAATGGGTATGAATACGGTGTAAAGTGTTATTTAACTGTTTTATGGTCATATAACACTGAAAAACACTGAAATGCACCGACATTTACTCACTTTTATCGCTTTAGACAGAGTGAACATCCCTTTGGAAAATTTTGGGGGGGGGGGGGTGGGTCGGTGTTGGAAAAATAGTGGAGGGAGGGTACCCCCCCAGTTACAGGTATGCCTGCTACCCATAGAAACGGTTCGTAGCGGAATTTCGTTGTTGCGCTGTAGGCGTATTCGTCCCATTGGCATAGGGCACAGTTCACTTGGGAAATTCGAGGAATCGGCTCCGTTATGCGTCCTATTGTGTTTTTTGTTTGTTGTTTCGGTTTTGCGAGATTTGGCTCGACAGCTCCCCTGTGGCAAGTAGATATGAGAAACGACGCTTTTGGAGGTACCGTAAACCCTCTAGTTGCCCCCCCTCCTCCCGGTCTAACTGCTTCATTCCGGAGAGTAATCAAAGGGGGGATAATTTGAAGTGGAGGGCTATTGAATGGTTTCGACACAGTTAGGAAGAAACTAGAATGTTGGCATGCAAACGGAAGGCTATAAAAGGATTTGCAAAATGTCGCTCTATGAATGAAAGGCAAAGCAATGCGTCTCTTGTGATCTACGTTCGAACGGACAAAGAACGATACCTATACAGCTGTTGGATTGTTTTCCAATAAGCAACAGAGGCGTGGGCATGAACGCGGAACAACAACGCTCTTTGAGAGACCGGTCGCGGCGGACAACGCAGCTTCAATTGCTGCTCTTAGCTAATTAACGAAGCTAATCAGTCTAGCCTAGCTACTGTATTACTCGCACAACAGGTCAAGCGCAACGCAAGGCAGACGAAAATGACAGTCGACGGTGGGGGGGGGGGGGGGGTAAGAAGCGGCTGGAATGGGTAACAAGAGTTTGGGGCGCGAATTTGAGAGTCGGAACTTTTCAGCTAACGCCGTCTAGCCAATGAGCTAACAATAGCAGGAGCCCTCCTCGGTCTTGATCTCGCGCGGCTCGATCTGCTTCTGCAAGTCCACCCCTGCAAGCGCAGTTAGTTTTCAAAAATACTGCCGTAAACCCTCCAATAGGAGGGGGAGGGCATATGGACGCGCAGCTTTTTAGCCGGTGAAAAAAATATCCAGACTTTTTTGTGAGCGCGTAAACGCTTGCACACACTTTCGACCGTATGCAAAAGCGTACCTGTAATACACACACACACACACAGCCACTCTCCACAAATGGACGGTGCCTGTAGTTTAATGGGGGGGGGGGGTGGAGGGAGGGCGTCCATGGTCGTAACTCGAAAGTCCATAGGGCGGCTAATTGCAATGTGGTGGGGTTATGGGGGAAAGATCTGAATAATAGTTAAGCAAGTCTGCCTGCATCGCTTTCCCTCCGGGTTATATCCATTGAAATATTGCCAGATTACGGGCTTTTTGTTCAGAAAAATATGGAGCGTACTATGAGGGGGAGGGGAGGCTATAGAACCCTACACTCTGGATACAGCACTGGACACCGTTGAATGTTCCAACTGATCTTTTATTTCGTTTTTCCTTGTGGGGCACCCCCAAGCATAGAGCAAGAGTTCACTGCATGTTGGTGAGTGTGACCAAATCATCCAAGCCTGCAGTACAATACAAACGCAAAACTGCGGCAGCGTTGTACACAACCCAGTTCACTCACACGCGCTGCTGCACATCTTTGGCTATTCGTTCAAGGAAAACGCACCCACTGATGGACGCACAGCGCACGAAGGCAGGGCTCCGATGCAAAGCACACCGAAATACTCGCTTTATTCGGCCCTTCATGCGGCTTACAACGCAGAAACACGCGACACGACAGTAAGCTTCGGGTGGGTGGAAAATCGCCACCAATCAACAGCGCAACAGGAGGCCACGGTGTATATGCAAATTCGCTGTTTTGCTTAACAATTCTTAAATAATTCAAAATCCGGCCCGCTTAACACCAGCATTCGCCCTCCTTCATCCGCTGCTGCCTGATGGGAGCGTCGCTAAGCCTGACTTCTTGCACTGAAAGAAGCTTTGGCATTTAAGAGTTTAATTTGAAAAATGCTAACACCAGTACCACCAACAATTCCTCAAACCATTAGTTGGGAGGGCTGTATTTTGGTGCACAACACAGGAAGCAAATCAGCACTGAAACAGCAACCATGCACGAGCAAACGTGGCTACAGCAAGTGCTACCTCTGTTGAAGCATTGACAGCACACAGCATGGTCCTTCTATTCCTATGCTAGCAACTACCACTAGCTGCTAGCATGAGAACAAAGTACCATACAAATGTGCTGGCAAAGCTTCAATAGACATAGTGCTCGTTAGGTGCTAGGTAGAGCCAAATTCCTTCCACACCAAGCAAGTGACAGCACTATAAATAGGACAGTGTTCGGTGTCTTTCTCTCAAACAGGGACAATCACAAAGAAGAAACGAAAGCGATCAACACAGAGCCAGTGGGTTGTTCGAAAACGAAATCAGCACGAGCAGGCCCAGTTCTTTGTGTCCCCGGCTGCGACGGAGTCATCAAGAGAAGACGACGGCGACAGTGCCACGGCTAAAGAAGCAGCACATACCACCAGCGTGCAGCACCCATCACAGCATGTGCAATAAAGCCACCGCCGCACCCCAGAACCTTCCAATGCAAGCCCATGGGCTACTGTGACCACCACAAGGCGTGTTACTTCTATTCGTTTGGAGAATGCATCGATTAGTCAGCCATGGGATTCATTGGGGGTTGTTAAGCAACCAACGCACGCATGCACCGCTGACAACCAAATTTAGTCTCGCGTTGCAACCACGGTTGCAATAAATTTTTTGTTTCATTTTTCATAAAAAAAATTTATTGTGCAACCCTGGTTGCAACGAGTTGTTAGTATCATACACGCACCCACACCCTGCTGCCTCGGTTCCCCCACCCACTAAATTCACTTCTGAAACCACTTGCATGCAGAAAGTGGAAATGAGAAAAATGCCGATAGAGTAAAGACACGCAGAAAGCGAACAAAACCGCACTGTCTTGCTGTGGCTTCTGCGTCTCCTCCATGCCCGGCAGAGCGGCTGCGATACGACGGAACAGCTGCAATGAACACTTCCTAGCGCATGTGTGTGTGCGCGCGCATGCGCATTTTGGGCGATTTTGTGCTGTGTGTATATATATATATATATATGTGTGTGTGTGTGTGTGTGTGTGTGTGTGTGTGTGTGTGTGTGTGTGTGTGTGTGTGTGTGTGTGTGTGTGTGTGTGTGTGTGTGTGTGTGTGTGTGTGTCGACAACAATAAGCGCACGGGCGTTCAGCCAGTGTACGGTATGTGTATGCATATCCGCATCGCTCGCGAGTCTACCGTACCTGCTTGACGTTGTAGCCAGCCTTGGCTGATGTTTCCACGAACATGACGTTCAGCTCTTTCGCCTTGCGCTCGCCCTCCTCCGTACTCACTTGTCTAAAATTCATGTACCAAATTAATTTGCAAAAAGCAAAATAACCATGTATGAAGAAAGAAAAGGGCGCTCAGATAATGTGGATATCGTCGACACACCAATTATGGTCAGAGTCAGTGAAATTTCGTCTTCATCGCGCCACTCAGAACCAAGATCAATTTACAGTTTGAAACAAACGAAACACCAAGGACGCGGGTGGCATTATTTCATTTATATACTAGGACGAGTCCATAGGTGTAACTGGGTAGGGTGTAAGTAGGGGTCACTCCCCCCCCCCCCGCTTCGGTCAATCCAGCACGAAAAGTCGGACCCCCCCCCAGCTTTAGTCAATCCTGCCTATGGCTGAATGCGTTTCTCATACCTCCCACTGTGTTTTTCAGGTCTGTGAGCAGTATTTATTGTCCAAATATCAAAAATTTCGCCTGCGGCGCTGCATTTTACGCACCTACAGACCATTTGGAAGTCTTTCGAGTGCGTTTTCGGCCAAAAATTCACAAAATTTTGCCTGCGGCGCTGTTTTCAGCATACACGAAGCATTTTCTACGTCATTATTGAGGCTGAAAAATGAGAAATTGTACCAATTTTTTGCTGTGCAGGAGGTCACCCCCATCGTCTTTTGAAAAATCCCAGATTCACCCCCCCCCCTCAGCCTCGATGGTCAGTTACACCTAGGACGACGCACCTAGCAAGCACAGACGACAGCACAGCAAAGGCGAAGGGACGTACGCATGGACAATGACTGACAGTAAGTGTACTCGAACGTTAAGAAAAGGTGGACACCCCTTTCTGGGAATGGGGCGGAGCATAGGGGTAAATTGGTCCAAAAGACAGGGGGGCTCGGGGGGGGGGGTTTCAAAGGGGGTCTCCCGGCCGCCATCCCGCCGGGATCGAAAATTTTGGAAAAGGGGTGGTCGAAGTGGAACATTTCGCACCAAGATAGCGTGTGTGAATCGGTGTTTTTTGGTCGAAGATGTGTCAAAACAATGCCTAAATCAGGGTGTACGCGTCAGCGTACAACCCTAATATGTGACCACTTGTTCAGTGCGCATTTTCGAATTTTCAATCGCCCATAACTTTTGATTGCCTGAACGGATTTCGTCGCGTTATGGCTCAAATGAACCGCCTTCTTCTGGGGCATCGAACGCGCCATAACGCGTTTCCTTGTTTTACTGCAGGGGGTCAATAGTTCCAAAAATGTTTCGAAAGCGCGTCCTTTTTTTTTTCGTGTTCTCTGCCAGGTTTTTGGACCGCCATTTGTGAACGATACTCTCGATCGGCATGAAACTTTGCAGGTGTTGGCGGCTCATGATGGGATTCTTGTGGCCCAAAGCATTCGGCTCTAGGCTTTGGCAATGTGTAGCTATGGTCCATTTTGACGATTTTTCTCGGACATAGTCGTTTTTTTGGGCAAAAGTTTGTCCTCTATAGGCGCTTCAACCGTTGATCTGAGAGTTTCGCTATAATGGAGAAAGTTGATCGCCATGACCTGGAATAGACCCCATTGAAAAAACTAGTCACCCAAGACGCACCAATATGTCTACACTCTTGGGAAATTAATAAAAATCGGCGATATTTCGGAGTGGTTAGCTCGGATGGCTTTGAGGTCAATAATAAAGTTGATCACCGATTGGTGGGAAACATTTCATTCCTTAGTGCCAACGCGCTCCAACGCACCAAAATATTTTCATTTTTGGGAAAATCGCAATATCTCGATGTGGGTACGTCGGATCACTTCGGCTAAAACACAAAAGTTGACCGCCTGCACGTGTAGATCATTTTGATTCTTTACATCGCTATGCTCCGACGAACCAATATGGCACTGCAGATGTGCACGCACGCACGCACACCTTCAAATGGGCTGCTTCACAAACAACTCGATGTGGGTAGGCCGGATCATTTTGGTTAAAACACGAAAGTTGACCGCCTAGTCATAGGGATCATTTTCATACTCTACAACACTATGCTAAAACGCAGCAATATAGCACAACTGCACGCGCGCGCACGCACGCACATAATGTACCGCTTATGGCGCAGCACTATAGCAAAACTGCATACGCACACACACGCTCACACGCTTTCGTATTCGCGCGCGCCATCGTACGCGCATGTCCGTCGGACCGGTTGCAAGTAACGCGCGGCACACTTCTTTGCCTGGGTGTACACTGTATCAGCACGGATTTTGGATTTTTTGATCGCCTATAACTTTTGATTATCTGAACCGATTTTGGCGCTTCTATACGATGCGTGTCTCCTACTGCGATTGAGGGATTCCACTGGACACGCTACATTTGCTTTTTTTGGTACGCTGGGGCATGTGTGCGTTCTGGTCTGCTGCTGTATGTCTGTATGTGCGTGCGTGCGAGCGTGCGTGCGTGCGTGCGAGCGTGCGTACTTGCGGGCGCGCACACGTGCGTGCATACATGCGTGCGAGCAGGCGTGCGTGCCTGCATAGGTTTTGCATATCAATGCTTGTCTTATGAAAAAACACTGTATTAAGGAAAAATTTGCAGGTGGCTGCAAAAAAAAGGTGAATATGTGACGCTATTTTGTTAAAGTCCAGTTTGAAAAAGAGGGGTATTAATCAAGGTACGCCTCAAGCCACTTACGCTTTGCAGCTGATCAACTTCAGTTTGAACAAACCGTGTATAAAAACTGAACCAAACGCAGCAACATGTCACATATTTGGCATTTTTTGTGCGAGCCACCTCATTCAGCCAAAACGCAACAGCAACCCTTTCACATCTCATCTCTCTCCTACAATGCGTTGCCATTGGCCATTACCATGGACCTGGCACAGCCAAACTTCCTCGATAAATAATCGGCACCCTGCTAACATTTGTGACATGTGGGTTGTCACCACAGTTAGTGATGTGTAGGCATACATACTGTACTGGCTCCATTTGTCATTCCCCTTTTGGCATTTCACCCAATGATGAACTACAGGTACAACGTTTGCATAGTGCCATGCACAATTTTACATCTTGTGCGTGCGTGCATGTGCGTGCTTGCGTGCGTGCCTGCGTGCGTGCGAGCCTGCGCGTGCATCGTGTTCCATGTGCAAGATCATGGGGTCCTTCCTGTCTGTCTCACAACCAAGTGGCATTCGGTCATGCGGTCCTTCCTGTCTGTCTCACAACCAAGTGGCATTCGGTCATGCGGCATATGTGAGTGCAGTGTGTGTAGGTCTTAATAATTGCCACTGCACCTTCCTATGCACGCGAACACAAAAATGCCAAATATGTGACGTGTTGCTGTGTTTGGTTCAGTTTTTATACACGGTTTGTTCAAACTGAAGTTGATCAGCTGCAAAGCGTAAGTGGCTTGAGGCGTACCTTGATTAATACCCCTCTTTTTCAAACTGGACTTTAACAAAATAGCGTCACATATTCACCTTTTTTTTGCAGCCACCTGCAAATTTTTCCTTAATAACACTTTTTAAGCGTTTTTTGGGTCACACTGCGCTGGAACGGAAGCAAAAACACGCACCGTTAGCCAATTTTTTCGCTACTGGCGATGGCCAGGGGGCCCCCTCCAGCAAAAAAGCAGGACGACTATGGCCAGGGCGCGGGTAAACCCCCTAGACCCCCTCCCAGAGAACACCAATGGGGGGAGGGGGCTGAGAGGACGGACCGTTTGTCGGCCAGGTCGGTCTTGTTGCCGACGAGCATGATGATGACGTCACTGCCGCGCTCGGTCCTCACGTCGTCGATCCACTTGGACGTCTGGTGGAACGAGTTCGCGTCTGCAAGCGGCGGCGGCGGTCAGCGCGACCGAACACGGTCGGGCATGGACGGGCTACGGGGGGGGGGGGCCGCATACCTGTAACTGGGGGGGGGGGGGTTGGAGGCCCCGCACTGTTTTTCCAACACCCACCCAGCTCCCCCCCAAACCCTCCCCCCCCCCCCCAGAATTTTCCCAAGGGATTTTCACGCAGTCTAAAACGATAAAAGTGAGTAAATGTTGGTGTTTTTCAGTGGTTTTCAGTGTTATATGACCATAAAACAGCTAAATAACACTGTTTAGACCCTATTTATACCCATTTTTGACTAAAAAGTACCAGTATAACTCAAAAAATGGCCAGCTACCACCCCACTTTTCGCTCCAGACACCCCCCCCCCCTCAGAATTTGTCCACTTACTCCCCCCCCCCACTCTTCCAGACCCAGTTCCAGGTATGCCCCCCCCCCCCGGGCCTACTTCCTCACACATTCTTTGCGGAAACACCACCCCCAGGCGTCCATCCAGCCATAGAATTCCTTTTAACTTGCGTTGGCGGACACCCAGTTGTTTTAGCAGCCCCCCCATACGCTCTCGCGCTCACAAAATTGACCGAATCTCACTTTCAATATTTGCCTCATTTTATTTGAATTGGCGCTCGAATCACAAACACTCTACGACGTCACGCCGTGTAAAAATGAATTCATAAAGAAATATAAAAAAATGCACACGCACTGGTGATGTCGTAGACGACAACGGCGACGGTCGAGTCGCGAATGTAGGAGGGTATGAGACTGCGGAAACGCTCCTGCCCAGCCGTGTCCCACAGCTGCAGGCGGACCTGCAATCTTTGCGTCATTAAATATATTTATTCAAAATACTTCTTTTCTTTCTACTCAAAAAAATCGGCCACTCGCTGCGCCACAATTAGGGACGTGCTGCTAATTAGGGGCTGATAGTTCCCACTTCCCAGTTTGCTTTCCAATTGAACCGGAATTGGAATTGTCTCTGACCGCCGTACATAAATCGTCAAAATGAAGTGAAAAATTGTACTTGTATTTTCCACCTCACGTTTTAGCAACAAAGCGCACCTTGGTGCAACTCTTAACGAGTTTTCAACAACTAACTAACTGAATATGCGTGCCGATCGGTAGGGTAGGTACATCTCTCTATAGGTGTCCACGGAAATTGGGCCAGGCCAGGGGGAGGGGTAAATCACCAAATTTTTCGAAGGCAGGGGGTGGGTAATTCGGGATTTTCGGGATGCAGTTAGATGTCGCAATTTGACAAAAAATGGTACTTATTCGCCTTAAAATGGACCGAAAACGTGATCTAAACGCCACTTCTATGTACCTTTAAGCTGCAAAGTACAAAAAGACAGCGCCGCAGGCACACTTTGCCATTTTTACAAGACAAATTGGCTTGAAGCTCCAGAAAATGAAAGCCAGGGGAGGGGTAATCCCGAAAGTCTTTCGGGATAGGGTCTTCCAGGGGAGGGGTATAACCCCCCCCCCCTATACCCCCCAGCGGGAACCTATGCATCTCTCCAGTCCCCATATCATAGGTGGGCACAGCCCGTGCTGGACCGTGCATGCACGGGCTAAATTTGGGAGGGATTTCGCATATCGCATGGGGTTGAGGGAGGGATTTCGCATATCGCATTGGGTTGAGGAAGGGATTTCGCAGCGCGAAGCGCTGTGGCTCGCGTCTGGGTGGAGGATTTCGCAGTGCGAAGCGTCAAGTCGCGTTGGGTGGGGAATTCGCTGCTCAAGGCACCGCAGGTTAGAACCAAGTGTGGGATTTCGCAGCTCACTTTACAGTTCACTTTTGGTATGGGACTGACAGATTTCGCAGCTCGATTTGAGTGTAGAGACTGAACTGCTGCTGGTGGAATTCACAGAGGTTGTCCCATTGTATGTGTGTGCGACTGACACAACACACAAAAACTGTTTCTTCTCAAGTACTTGACATTTATCTTTCACTGTTTTTCGGTGCTCCAAAGTGTTGTCATGTGTTAATGCAGCCATTGTAGCGCCTGTTCAGCATCAACATCTCTAATTTGTGGCCCATTTTTTTGAAATTCTGATTTGTCATGTCTTCTAGATTGGCTAAGCAGGAGTCAGTAGTTGGCTCAGTCAGGGGCTGCGCGCGCATGTCATGCCTTTAATGCTAAGAATGGAGAAACTGCACTCAGCATCTGCTCATCACAGTGGTGATGAGCGTGCCATTTTGCCAGCTGCAGTGCTTACTGTAAAAGTAGGACCAGTAGCTAAATAGTCTTCAATATTAAGAAAATAGGTGTAATGCAAAAGTTCACTGGCTTGCCATTTTTTTTTGTCTGAGCAATAATCTGTACTCACAATTGCTTCTGATAGAAAGTCGCTAAATACATCACATGCTTAATTTTCGTACAATGAATGTATATCTTTGAAAATCCCACTGTTGACACTTGACATAGTCAGCAGCTCATTGCAACTTGTGGGCTACGCTGCGACCCAAAAGTGTAGTGCCCAACGAAAAATATGCAATCCATTATGTAAAAGTGTTAGTGGAAAATGGTGAAATTTCTGGAAGATGGTGGGTATGGGGGATTTCGCAGCACCATCAGTACTGCACGGGCTGTTCTTAGGACCGTGCCCACCTATGCCCCATATTACAATACACATTTTGCGAGTAAAGTTAAGTTGATTAAAAAAAAAGAAAAGCAACAAACCGTTCTATCCTCGAGATACATGGTTTTTGAGAGGAAGTCAATGCCGATCGTCGCCTGGTAGGTGTTGTCGAAGGAGTCGTACATGAAGCGCGTAATTAGCGAGGTTTTCCCCACTAGATGTGGAAATTCAATGAAAAATTAATTTTTCTGTCAACATAAAAACGCATTACCACTTTGTTCGCCCAAAAACACCAGCTTAAACTTGCGCAGAGGGCTGCCGAACTCGGAGGCCATCTTTAGACAAAATAAATTCGCTCTATTTCAGCGCAATTTAAAAACAAAATTCGATTTCCAATAGCGATTCCAACCTTACCAAAACCTAATCAGCACGTCCGTTGTGTCCGATTATTTTGGTGCGCTTTCTGTTCTGCTATTCTGTTGTTTGCTAACACGCCGAGCATTGCCACAAGGATTAGGTAGCTCTCTTTGATCTCTACAGAGAAATTGTTGCCTGTGTTTTGTTGGACTTGTGTTCTTGCACTGTTAACTGCTTGGTGTTGGTTGCTTTTATGTTTTGTTTTTTTTTTGTTGTCGACAAAGGAATCGTACAGTGGCGGATCTAGAATTTTTTCAGAGTGTGGAAGGATTTAGCAGAAGGGGAAACCAGGTTGAAATTTACAGATGCTGGGTCATTTCGGCGATGTTTTTGGCACCCAATCGGTCGATTATTGACATGAAATACATAAACAAAATCTGCGCCGCAGGCCAAAGTTTTTGCGATTTTGAACCACCAACACGCATTTTTATGCGGAAAAGTAGCATCGCTAGGCACGTTCCTTCTCCCACAGCCCCCTAGATTTTCAATTTGAGGGGGGGGGGGGGACCTGCCCCGTCCACCCTGGATCCGCAACTGCGATCGAAATAAGCGACTGCTGACAGCCAAATGGAGAGTGCTGGCAGTCAAAGGAGAGCCAACATAATGGTGGCTAGGCAAAGGGCGCGGGAAGGGCAGATTTGTGGATCATACCGATTCAAAAGCAGGCTTCAAAAGCAAATTCACTCGGGCTCTTTGTAGGTGGCTGCGATCGCGACGTATGGTTATTTCATCGTTTGCTTGGTGGCACGTCAGCCCAACTTGACTGAGGTACGTCACATACAGAACGATGCAGCATAGACCCACAAACTTTACGCAATGTACCGTAAATCCCCTAATAAACGAAAAATGAAGGCATGATGCATGCACGATGTACAAATCAGGGTGTACGCGTCAGCGTACAACCCTAATATGTGACGACTTGCGCGCGCGAGAATTCGGATTTTTGATCGCCTATAACTTTTGATTGGCTGAACCGATTTCGGCGCGTTATGGGTCAAAAGAAGCGCACTCATCGGGGGACCGTACGTGCCACAGCGCGTTGCAGTATTGCTGCGCGTTAAGGGGGTACGCCCGAAAATGTTCCCGAAAAGTGTCTTTTTTTCGTGTTCTCCTCCCAGTTTTTGGGGCGCCACTCGCTAGTGCCATGGGCAATTGGAATGAAACTTGGCATGTGTAAGCGAACCACGATGGCAATTTTGCGTACCAAAGGAATCGTCTCTGCCTCCTACCAAACTCGAGATATCGCCGATTTTATGCGTTTTTTCGGACATAGTCGCTTTTTTGGGGTGGTTTCCACCAAGAGTAAATCTCGAAAAAGTGCCCAATTAACCCCCAATTGTTTTTTAATTTTTTTAAACAGTTGCTTATGGAAAGTTTATGCCAAGTCACTGAACCTAAAACTTCACCCCCGATAATGAGTTATTAGCAATTAAAAATATCGGCCAAAAAGTTTGTCCTTAATAGGCGCGCTAACGGCTTATCACAGAGCTTTGCTATAAAGGAAAAAGTTGTTCGGCATGACCTGGAATAGACCCCTTTTGACAATTGGACCAAATTGAACGCACCAAAATGCCTCTCCCCATTATACCGAAAACGAAAAATGGCGATATTTTGGTGTGGTTACGTCGGAGGGCATTTACGTCAATAATAAAGTTGATTGCCCTTCGATGGCGAACATTTCATTCCTTGAAGTCAACATGATCCAACGCACTAAAAAATTTTTACATCCGGAATAATCGATAAATATCGATATGGGTAGGTCGGATCACTTTGGCTAAAACACGGAAGTTGACCGCCTGCACGTGTAGATTACTTTGATTCTTTACACTGCTATGCTCCGACGAACCAATATGGCACTGCAGATGTACACGCACGCACGCACACCATCAAATCGGCTGCTGCCTCACAAAAAACTCGATGTGAGTACGTCGCATCACTTCGGCTAAAACACAAAAGTTGACCGCCTAGTTATAGCGATCATTTTGATTCTTTACATCACTATGCTACGATGCAGCAATATAGCACAACTGCACACGCACGCACGCACGCACGCACACACACACACACACACACACACAATTATCCGCAGTGGCTTCTGTTTGTAGTTTCTCTGCATGCTGTGCCATTTGCTGATAGGTCATCCTGCTTTGTATCATTTGCATGACAATTAGTTCTGCACAACTTTGGTCAATAAAAAATACATGCGTACCTATTTTCAATCCACATGCTCACATTCTATACAATGAGTGTCTCCTACTGCACTCGAGGGATTCTACCAAGCATGCTACATATGTCATACATGGTACATATGTCGTGCATGCGTGCGTGCGTACGTGCGTGCATGTGTGCGTGCGTGCCTGCGTGCGTGCGTGCATGCGTGCGTGTGCCTGTATAGGTTTTACGCATCGATGTTTGTCTTACGAAAAAACACTGTATTAAGGAAAAATTTGCAGGCGGCTGCAAAAAAGGCGAATATGTGACGCTCTTGTTGGAGCCCAGTTTGAAAAGAGGGGTATCAATTAAGGCATGCCTCATTTATGTATAGCCACTTATGCTTTGCAGCTGATCAGCTTCAGTTTGAACAAACTGTGTATAAAAACCAAACCAAACGCAGCAACACGTCACATATTCGGCATTTTTTTTGTGTGAGCCATCTAACTCACCCAAAATGCAACAGCAATCCTTTCACATCTCATCTATCTCTGGTCATTACCATCGACCTGGCACAGCCAAAGTTCCTACATAAATAATTGGCACCTTGCTAACATTTGTGAGATGTGGATTGCCACTACAGTTCAGTTAGTGATGTATACGTATACATACGGTACTGGCTCCATTCGTCATTTCCTTTTTGGCATTTACCCAATAACGCACTGCTTCTATACAACGTGTTTGCGTGCGTACGTGCGTGCGTGAGTTCGTGCGTGCTTGCGTGCGTGCGTGTGTGTGTGCTTGCGTATGTCTGCATAGTGGTCCATGTGCAAGACCCTGGGGTCCTTCCTGCCTGTCTCGCAACCACGTGGCATTTAGTCATGCGGCATATGTGAATGCAGGGTCTTCCAGTTCAGTTAGGTCCTATAATTGCCACTGCTCCTTTCTATGCACACGAACACAAAAACATGCCGAATATGTGACGTGTTGCTGCGTTTGGTTTGGTTTTTATACACAGTTTGTTCAAACTGAAGTTGATCAGCTGCAAAGCATAAGTGGCTATACATAAATGAGGCATGCCTTAATTGATACCCCTCATTTTCAAACTGGGCTCCAACAAAAGAGCGTCACATATTCACATTTTTTGCAGCCGCCTGCAAATTTTTCCTCAATCACTTATTTTTTGCGATTTCTTCTCACATTTCCAAACGTGAAACGGGAAATGAGAAATCGTTGTTGCAGTGACCGCAGGGTTAGGAAACCGCAGCACAGCCGTATATAACATGCACCAAAATAATCAGACGCAACGGGCGCAGTGGACGCCGTTATTAGGCTTCGACAAGTGCCCACACGTGTTCGGGGCGTGACTTTTGTGTGGCGTAGCTTTCAACTCATGAGCCGATTTGGACGTCACTTTCGAAAGGGGTTGGTGGATGAAAATGAAACGTGGGGTGTGTGAGTCAGCGGTAGTTTTACTCAACCCTCGCACGCAGTATACACACGCGTATCATTATCCTCGTGCACACGCGCACACGTGCAAACCACATGGACATGGCTATGTTAGCAGGTCAATACGCAATAATCTGCAAACGTCACGTCGAAATATAAAGATGTACTTTTCGCACGCACACGCACAACGGAGCACATCATGCGCCTATGTAGGCAACCACGCATTGTGCTTTTGGCTTGGTCTTATATATCCTTCTCTTCTCCGTTGTAATGTGACATAGGTTCATACAACAGGTGACAGTTGTCTTGCAGTTTCACACGCATCTTCATCGATTGATACCCAGCAAACGCTATGCAGGTCATAAAACTATGCTTTCAATAAGTAGGAGCGGAAAACCATTGGATTCCGCTGCAAAAAAGTAAAAAAGGCCCTTGGGCCCGTATGCACCACGCGATCCGTTTCGAAAGTGATATGATGCAGCCGATGAAACATCGTGAATGCTGGTGACTATTTTTTAAACTCGATTAACACATACCTATACTTCATGTACTACCAAAACCAAGCCATTCCAGCCTGATACGCAAAAGAAGGCGAGCGTATTTGAAATCTGATTTCGGTCTGAAATTGCAAAAACTCAACACAAAATTCTTGAATCTATGCAGAAGCCAAAAAGCCAGAGAGCTTTGCGACGCGGCCTCACTTATTCTGGCCCAAAAAAAAACTGACCAAACATTGCACACCTATTAGCGAAATCACGAAAGACATGATGCCGCCGCAAAAAAAAACGAATAATTAATTAATCAAAAAACCATTGAATCTAGCAAGCATGCTATCAAACAAACAAGAGGTGAAGCACTCTTTGAGCAGGTGAAATCACGTAGCACACGTATGTACATACATGGGTCTGACGCATACTGTAACCTGGTCTGGAAGAGTTGGGGGGGGGGGGGAGAATGGCAGAGTTATACTGGTTCTTTCTCTGGTCAAAATGGGTATAAATAGGGTCTAAACAGTGTTATTTAGCTGTTTCATGGTCATATAACACTGAAAAACATGAAATACACCAACATTTACTCATTTTTTCGTTTTAGACCGGGTGAAAATCCCTTGGAAAAATTCTGGGGGGTTGGGGGGTGGGGGGAGGTGTTAGGTGCGTGTTGAAAAAAATAGTGGATGAGGCAGATCCAGAATTTTTCAGGCGTCAATTATCCTGCCTCCAAATCTCACTGCGTTTGCCCTCAGAATTGCTTAGTTTGCCCCAAAATTGCGCGCCTACTTACTCTGCCCCCAAAATTACTTCATCTGCCCCCAAATTTACTTGCGTTACCCCCTAATGGACGCGGCTCATTATGCCCCCAAAATTCCTTACTCTGCTCCTAAACTGCGTGCGCCAGTCCATGCTCTGTCCTCGCGGGTTGTATAAAGCAGTCGCAGGTGCGATCGCCGCAAGAAGGCAGCTACAATCGCGAGTGACTTGCGAGAGTCGAAAATACATGATCAAGCAAGACGCGATTCGTGCTAGACGCAGATACAAGACGTCTCTTTCTAGCCGAACGGGACCTGCCAACACAACTGCAGTGGTCGACTACAACAGCAACTGGACGGAAAATACTGTTTACAGAATCGGACGTGATCGTGTAGGCGAATCTAGCCGAGTAGTCCGCCCGACAGCGCCCAGTCGTCCAAGAAGCGCCGATGCGGGCGGCCGCGTTCGGCGTCGTCCCGTGGCCGGTGCGCGTGGCCCTTGAAGGGCACCGAAGCAGGGCCGCGGCTGAACAGCGAGAAGCGGCGGAACTCCCAGACCTCGCTGACGAAGTGGACGACCAGCGGTGGCCGGCCCTGACGCAGGGGCCAGTGTCCCGCAGTACGCGTTGCGACCGACTCGGACAGCTCCGCGACGTCCGCCATGGAGGGCATCTCCTCCTGGTCGGTGCTCAGCACGAGGTGGTCCACGCGCAAGTAGAGCAGCTGGGGAGCGGCCTCGACCAGCGGTTGCCAGCTCCACCAGCGCTGCTCAGAGCACCTGGTCCTCAGGTCGAGCATCCGAAGCACAAGCTGCTCCAAGTTGGGCATCCGACGGAGTGGGGAAACTGGCAAGGGTGGCCCGCCGATGGAACCGCTGCCTTCTTGGCCAGCGTGATGGACGAGCAACTTGCGGAGCAGTGGCAATCCGACCCCGTCGTCTCCATCCAACTCGTCGAGTCTGCGCAGTTCCAGTCTTTGAAGTGTGGGAAACGGCGAGATCCGGCCTGTGAGACATGTCGTGAGACGTTCCGAGCTTGTAATTCCGTCGCAGTGGATCTCTTCCAGTTGCGCCAGCTGTGCTACTGCGAAGGTGTGGCACTGGCACTCAAGTCCGTGCCAAAACTTCGTCGTACGCTCAGTAATGTCGATGGCGTCGCAGTGGTGAAACCAGCGCATGAGACACTTCAGCTGCTCGTAGGTGTCATAAAAGCTGGCTTCTGGTCGTGGCAATAAGCAAATGCTGCGCAGCGAATCCAAAAGAGACTCCATCGCCGCATCGCTTGCAGCGCCGGCGGGAACGCTGACAGCGGGCGAAACAAGAGTGCCGCCATCACTGGCCACATGACAAATGCCACTGACGCGACAGTTGGCGACGAGTAGCTGGGTCGCGGCGAAGCGGTGGGGAGCGTCGCTTGTCAGCTCCAGCCGCGACTCGAGCCGCGATCCCTCCGCTCGTAGGCGCCGGCTGTAGACGTGAGCGACTTCGCGGCATCCGCTAGTCAGCTGGAAGCAGAGCGTTGCCTCGTCGATCCGCAACCAGGGCCGGTCCGCTGGTAGGAGACGGCGCCAGGCGCTGCACACGAGACGGCACACGGCCAGCTCTTGCAGCTGCAGCTGCTGCCACACCCTTCGATAGAGCACCAGCGGCAGAGACATGACGTTTTCGCTATACGGACACACGTTGGTAGACATACTGGAACTGCATGGGCGCTCACCTACGTATACACGCCTCTCTATAGATTACATCAATGCAGGCACCACACGCACGCCACGCGCCGCTGGACAACATCTACTATCCTGCTGTGACGACGACGCCCACCCATACCTGCTGCTGGGCTCGTGAACAAGCAAATTTGGTCTGCACGACCAGTCAACATCGCATCGTAAGCACCCTCTGGCAGTGCACGTAGGGAGCCACGCATTCCTTTGGCTTTTCTGCAGCACTTTGCAGATTTGTCATTGTTGCTCTATAACTGAGCATTCTCAGGATGATTTTATGACACATGGTATTGATGATGAGTCACTTTCTGAGGACAGGATAGTATTGAATCACTTCTGAGCGCTCTGCAGCAGGTGTCCTGGGTTGTAGCGGCTATAGTGCACTGAAAAAAGCGCTAACTTGTCATACTGAACATACCACAAAAAAGCTTTTGACAGCGGCACAATGGTTCGATAGAATTGAAGGATCAAAGCTGCATGGTGTCCTTACGCCATAGTTTGTTTGTCAAATGCGAATCACTTTTCATTCACTGGCTGGAGCAATTGTCGTAAAACTTTGAAGTTACATGTATGGACGTCGATCGACAGAAAGGTGCAAAATCAAGAACGGGACTAAGATTTTCGGTCTTTCAGTGTTGCATGATATATTTCGCAAACTTGATCAAAGGGTAAGTTCGATAAGCTTCGATTTTCATTGCATTCAGAATATATGCAACGAAGTAGCTCCCAGCAGGTGTTACGACATTGGAAAGGCTTGATTCAATGCGCGAGCCTACTTATTTGTGGTCTAGGGGCGGGCGAGTAATACCTGTACCTGAGGGGGGGTGGGGGTTTTACCCCCCCCACTATTTTTCAACACCCCCAGAATTTTCCCAAGGGATTTTCACTGTGTCTGAAACGATAAAAGTGAGTAAATGTTGGTGTATTTCAGTGCTTTTCAGTGTTATATGACCATAAAACAGCTAAATGGCACTGTTTAGACACTATATATATACCCATTTTTGACCAAAAAGTACCAAAAATTACTAAAAAATGGCCAGCTACCCCCCACTTTTTGCTCCAGATACCCCCCCCCCCCCATTAAGAGGGGGGGGGGGCATACCTGGCGGGGTGTCCGTTTAGGGGAGCAAAAAAATGGGGTAGATGCAATTTTATACCCTCATCTTAACTTTGGCTGTTTCCTGGTTAAATAACATCGAAAATGTACTGAAAAACGCCAACATTTAACTACTTTAAGATCATTCCCCCACGCCAGTTACAGGTATGCGACATCCTACCACAACCAATGCGTGACATGCCCGCTGCGTCTGTTATGTGTGCGCCGCGCGCTTCTACAAAATTTTGCGAAGAGAAAAACAAATCAGCACACACAGAGCTAAAGCGCGCGCCTTATTGGCAGTAACCTATATTATTGGCGCGTAGCGTCCACCTGGGATAAAGTCGCGATATCGATACCACAATTTGGTTATGAAGGAAATTGTACAAAGCTGTTTGATAAAAAAAGCTGGATCACAGAAGTGCCAAGCTAACCATGTACCCGTGTACAATACATGCATTCAGTGCAGGCTCCATCTTCAATCTCAGCATTTCTGTTTGATTCTGCGCTTCATCGCTTCAGACTGCACAAATGATTTTCGATTTGACCTTTTCAAGAGCACGGCGCGCCCGAACTTGGGCAAAATCAATGAGAAATACACTTCGCTCTGCTCCTAAATTGTTAGAGTCGTGGCGAAAAAACAGCGCAGGCGTTCAAAGCGCAACACTCAAGAGTAACATTAACGCATTGAAATCGCCATAAAGGTGGTACCAACTGAGGGGAAAGGCAGCGAGGGATCAGGGAACCCAAGTCGAAAGTTACGCCCCCCCCCTCCCCTCCAACCTCAACCAGATTTTTCGTGTTTAAGATGATAGGGGCGCGGTTTTCCGTTCTTTCCAGTGCTTTAGTGGCTGGCTGAGACCCTGTATTTTTGCCGAAAAAGTACCGATTTGCAAGCTATTTTGGTGCAGCTCAAAATTCTTCCATCCTGGAGCCTGAAATACCCCACCGCACCCCTACTGGGTCGGGCAGTTTTACAGGACTGTGGGTGGCGGTCGCAAGTGGAGCCAACCACAAGAGTTGATCAGCACGCACGCACGCACACACACACATATATGCAAACAACGCTTGTGAAAACACGGCACCTTTCTCACGCGATCGACGACGGCCCTCAGCAGCTGATAGGTGGACGCTAGATTGTCGGTGGGGAAAGCGCCCAGGTCCTCAACCACCTCCTTCATACTGTAGCGCAGGAATTGACACAGCCTGGCCGTGCCTGGACGCTCTGTGCAATGCGTGCCATACAACAGCTGGGTACAGTCGCCAAAGTAGAGGTCGGGAAACTTGCCGCCTGGAATCGAATTCTACAAAAAGTGACAGGCATATCTGCAACTGCGATATGGGGTAGGGGGGGGATCAAATAATTTGGTGGTTGACAGCAGCAGAATATGACTGAGGAGGAACCGTACTTTTAAGTGGGGGGGGGCCTCAACTCCCAGTCGAAATTACCCCCCCCCCCCTCGCAAAGGTTCTAAAATTATTTCAACCAGTCAAAAATGGTGAAAAGTGAGTGTCCCAGAATATCGCTATTCAGACCCCATTGTGACCAAACTGCATTATCTAGACGCTAATTTGGTGCACAATTTCTCCATTCTGTATATAAAACCCCCCTTTTTCGTTGCCCCCCCCAACTTCCTGACCAAGTTACTGTAAACCCTATAATTACCCCCCTACAATTATACACCCCTAAGACCACTTTGAGTTAATAAGGCCCCCCCCCTATAATTACGCCCGCTGCCTAAATGGACCATCGTCTGAAAGGCACAATTTTCCATGTTCGGGTGTATGTATGGTCGCGCATGTGTATGTATGTACATGTATGTGCATGTGAGACTGTGTGAGAGTGTGTTAGAGTGTACCAACGTGTGTGCACAGCGCCTTTTTCCTTAAAAATCACCTCTACGCGCCTTTCCGCCCAGAAAGATTTCCACACATAGACACTTTCAGTTTATAAGCCCCCCTATAATTAGCCCCCCCCCCCAATAATTATACACCTTCCTAGAGCACGAACGACACAATTAGCCTCCGGGAGGCCAATTATTGGGTTTTGTTACCAAGTTACATATGTTACATATGTGGAGGGAACACCACTGGAAAGGGGACGATGATTCTGGAAAGTCGACTCTTAGGGCTCCACCGGAGCTCTCCCAGTCACCAGTCCCCAGCACGCACCGATGGTTTGGCTCCGCGAGGGCGGACAGCTGTGGATGGGGCAGCAGGTGACGACCACGCGGTCGAACCTCTCGGCGGCGCCCAGCGAATAGTAGACGTAGGAGGGCAGGTCCGGCCGACCCCGCTCCCCTGCCCCCGCAGCGCATTTGTCGAACGCCCCATCCCCCAGTGCCGATGTCAACTGGGACAGCTCTAGAAGTGGGCCGTCTGCTTCACACGCACGCACGTACCGGCACGCACGCACCGGCACGCAAGCACGCACGCACGCACCGGCACGCACGCACGCACCGGCAGGCACGCACGCACGCACGCACGCACGCACGCACGCACGCACGCCCGCACGCACGCACGCACCTTCCTTGTCCACATCTTCCACGTGGTAGGCGGCTGCGTCGACGAATCGCTTGACGAGCAGCTTCAGGCCGTTCCAGCGGCACTGCGCCAACTCAGCATACCTGCAAGGGCGCTGCGGATCTATCGGATGGAGCAGCAACAGCTAGCTGGTCGTAGGGGAGAGGGGAATACCTGTAACGGGGGGAGGGGGGGTTGGGGGCCCGTAGAATTTTTCTACCACCACCTCCCCCCCCAGAATTTTGCCAAGGGATTTTCACTCTGTCTAAAACGATAAAAGTGAGTAAATGTTGGCGTATTTCAGTGTTATATGACCATTAAACAGCTAAATAACACTGTTTAGACCCTATTTATGCCCATTTTCACCAAAAAGAACCAGTACAACTCAAAAAATGGCCAGCTACCCCCCACTTTTTGCTCCAGACACCCCCCCCCCCAGAATTCGGCCATTTACCCCCCCCACTCTTCCAGACCCGGTTACAGGTATGGAGAGGGGGGGGGAGGCCATTCCGTATACCCGGTCACAAGTAGGTCCGTTTCGGAGACAGGGGGGCAGGGTACCTGCCCCGTTGTCGCTCGACGGGCGCGGCGACGAGTTCCTTGAGGGCCTCGAGCACCTTGACGGCGCTGAGCTCGGCGCTCGACTTGTCGATCAGGACCAGGTCACCGATGCGCTCCACGTCCAGCACGAAGTGGTCCTTGTTCCACTGGCCCAAGATGGAGCCCGCTGCGAACGAGGAAAGACGCACCCAAATGTCTCCGATCAATCGCGATTTGCACCTCGCGAGCTATTCTCAGGCCGTGCCAGTGCGTGCGTGAGTTCGTTGCTATAAGCAAAGGCTCACAGGAAAATCTGTAGAGCTTGTGCAGTGCCTTTTCGCTAAGGAGGCAGTCGAATTGCTGCAAACCCTTCGAGGTCATTTGACCCGTCGAGTCCCACTCGTCGAAAAGCGCCTGCAGCAGCTGAACAGGTGCACTTGTCTGTTGGAACGTGAAAGCACTCTGTCTTCTAAAGGTTTTTTATTTGACCACATACATTTCGTGTTCGAATAATTTTTGCTAGAAAAGGCGATTCTGCTGGAATTTTGAGGGAGCACGTTGTCGGAGGTTTTGTTCCCCAAAGTTTTCGGGCTGATTGGTTAACCGACGCGGGTCTTACAGGCTCTCAAGTGGAATGGCCCGATTTTGCACATTATTTGCTTTTGCACATGTACAACGTACATATCTACAGGGTGTATCAAAACTATATGCACCCCCCCCCCCTAGGGAAATACTTGTTGGACGGATTTAGCTGAAATTCAACATAGATGTAGGCCCAACAAAAATACATGACCAAATTAAATTTCATGAAAAACGAACAACCGAGCGTCGAGATATGCGCAATCTTCTAAGGTACAGTGAACTTTTGCTGTAAAAACTTTCTGTGTGTTTCATGGCAATAGATTCTCGTTGAATGGTAAACAACTGTTTTAAACGAGTGTCGAGGGCCATGTCGCGCTTACGAAAGGGCGACGACACTGCCCAAGTGCGTCTCGTCAATGAAGCTGCTGCAGTGACTTTCCGAACGGCACGGGACGCAGGTGCACAGTTCATCACCTGAAAATGGGTGGCTCAGAAGCTGAAGCGATCGGAACGATGGGCCACCGAGCACTGGGACAGAAAGCTGCATGACTTGGCCATCACTGACCGATCCGACGTCGGCCGACCACTGCTGATTCGCCAAGAAACGGGTGAAGTAGTGACAGCAAGTCGAAATCTTGACTGACAAGTTTTTTTTACTGTACCTTGGATGATTGCTCATATCTCGACGCTCGTTTGTTCGTTTTTCATGAAATTTAATTTGGCCACGTATTTTTGTTGGGCCTACATCTATGTTGAATTTCAGCTAAATCCGTCCAACATATTTCCCTAGGGGGGGGGGGGGCCCCCCGCATATAGTTTTGATACACCCTGTACACCGTTACACGAGGTCCATTACCTGTGGTGGGGCTGAGGAGGGGGGGGGGGGGGTAATGGGCCTTCAAGGGGAACCAAAAGTGGGGAAGGGAGGTAGACATACAAAACGGCGCAATTTGCACCAAAATCTCGAAAAAACCAGGTACTTTTTCGTCAGAGTCTAAACTGCGTTATTTCAGTGTTCACCAGGCACCGAAAAGGAACCAACAACGCCCTTCTCTATGCTTTTAGCCAGTTTTAGCCAGGAGGGAGGGGGGGGGGGGAAGCGATTTTCGCCCGGAGGGTGGTGCCCCCCCCATCTCAACTTAGGGAATCACCAAAACAGAGACCATTTCTAGTGTGTCCCCGCCGATGTTGTCGCGTCGGTTGTCGGGTCGTCTAATGAGCGGGCTGCCAATTAGCCTGCTGAGACGCGCCTCCGAGTGCAAGACGGGTGCAAAGCCGTGGCGGACGTAGCGCCGCTGGAGCGGACTCACAGCCTCCAGGTCGAAGTTGATCGAGATCAGCGTCTGATCAGCGATTGATCCATTGATCACGAACGACTAGTGCGTGCCGGTGCGTGCGTGCGTGCGTGCGTGCGTGCGTGCGTGCGTGCGTGCGTGCGTGCGTGCGTGCGTGCGTACCGGTATTTGTTGACGTTGCGTGCGTGTGCGTCAGAAACGCCGCTTGCTTACCTTATCCCATACTATGCCTTGGGATGAATACGGACCATCTTGACTCCAAATCACGAGAAAATTGACACACGAGCTTTTCGTTGTCAACATTGGGTGACGCTGCTACTGCTAACCTCTAAAGTGTGTGTGTGTGTGTGTGTGTGTGTGTGTGTGCGTGAGTGAGTGCGTGCGTGTGTGTGTGTGTGTGTACAGGGTTGCATAAAAAGTAATTTTTTTTAAATTGACTTAGGATGGTTGGTGTCGTTGGTGTCAAATACCTGTAACTACAAGACACTTTTAGCCTATTAGAGTGTCAAACACACGTAATAGTGCTTTCTAAAGCCTTTAGAAGCGCATTTAGCAATGTTTTGGTGTCAAATGGTGACAAAGCCGCTTCCTCTAAATGGTCGTGTACGGTATCGCACTATGTTGGGAACCCCCAAAAGAGCTTGGTTTTGGTGCTAATAGGCAAGTTTATGCATAGATAAATAACTACTAATTGTACCATCTAAACACAGTTTAATCGCCTTTTTGCCACTCAGAAGCTATACTTTACCCAAGAAACAAAGAATTTTTTATTAAAAAAAAAACTTAAAAAAGACAACTATTTTTAAAATTGTGCAACCCTGTCCTGAATGTCTACTTACTTTGTAATTGTCGTGTAATTGTTTGCAATTTGCATACATCTGACTGTGTGGGGGGGGGGAATCTCCAGTCCTCACCACCACCAAAACATTTTCAAAAGTGGGGAAATCGTTCAAAAATGCATAAAATGGAGTCACCGGATTTTTGATGAGTTCGCGTACCACTGCTTTTGCTAATTCAACAGTCTTTTCTGTTCCGATCAATATTAGAATCTTGAACTTGGGATGCCGTTGAATCCGACCAAAATTTGCATGAACACCGTAATCGTTCTAAACTAGAACAAATGTGACAGTGCGTGCGTGCGTGCTGGTGCTTGCGTGCGTGCGTGCGTGCAAGTGTGTGCGTGCTGGTGCTTGCGTGCGCATGTGCGTGCGTGCGTGCGTGCGCGCGAGTGTGCGTGCGTGCGCGCGCGTGTGCGTGAGTGCGCGCGCGTGTGCGCGTGTGCGCCCTCAAGCACGCGCACGCACGCATGTGCGTGCGTGCGCGTGCTTGAGGGCGCACACGCTACCTTCAACCGGTGTAGATTTCTCCCTCCACTTCCACACACCCTGCCAGCTACTTCAGTTGGAACGAGCACCCTTTCAGCTAAAAACGACATGATTGCATGTTGTTCTTCAACCATTTCTTACCGCATTTTAAAGGAAAACGGCGTTAACTAAAACACACGACCACAACGACCACCACGACCACCACGACCACTGCGTATTTATAATTGTTTCATACTGTAGTGCTGTTGTTTAACTTTTTTAAATTATAATGGCGCAGTTTAATTTGTTTCTCGATAAAGTGCTGTTTCTTGTGTGGCACAGACTATGTAGGCACCGTTAAATGCATTATTACTGGCTTACCTACTGCAAAATTTACTAATAGATCGAGTGGAGCGCGTCAATTTCATTTTTATTGAGGAGGGGAGGGGTATTGCAACTCGCAATATGGTAGGGAGGGGGAGGACCGCGTGTCCCACGCGTATGTAGACACTGAATCAGTGTCTATTGAATTTACAGGGGTGTCTACATACCCTGAATTTACAGGCGCACGCGCGTCTGCATTGGCTTCTTGTCGACTGCTCCTCACAACCATCATCACCAGTCACCAACATCATCGGAAAGCATCACGCGACAAACGAGACTCCGTTAATGGGGGCAACAAACGAGATTCACTCAACGAGATTCCAGTCCAGCCTAAGCAAATTGCAACAATTGCTAGATTCCAAACTGAGATTTAAAGTGAAGGCGGTGTTTCTCTCGAGTCAAGGCACTGGCAGCGTCCGAGAACCGCACCATCTTGCGCCCAAAGCACGGTGCATAGCGCCTCACGATGCAACAAAAGGATGACACGATTTCCCTCGTATCTCACTTTGTTTTTCTGATTACATTTGTAAATCGCCTCATTTGTTTCATTAGCCGGTATGACAAAAATGCCCAAAGCAACCTGTAGCGCAAGTGAAGGGCGCAGTCCTCCTTGGCCTTCGTCCAATGCTGCTGACCATCGGGCGTCTTGTAGGGATGTCGCTCTTTGTGGACGACAATCAAGTCGAACGGGGCGACGTCGTTCCACGAGATGCGGCCCTAAAAGGACCGAATCGAGCATGAAGCCAATACATTAGGACTGTAACCTCGCACACCTCGCAGCCCCAGCATTTCTTGTCACCGTTTCTGGGGACTTTCTTTCGGCAAAAGAACTGCTCGAGACTTTCGACAGTGAAGGGCTCGTCGACGTCCATGTGCCGGTGCAGAGCAGGGGCAGTGGGCCAGTCAGGGATCCTTCGCAAGTCTTCCGCCGATGGCGCCGTCAGACCGCAACCGCAGAGGCACTCGAAGGGTACGTCGCTCGCACCAAACAGGAATGAACAACATCTCCTTTCAGCGTGCGTTTAAAAATGCGCGTTTACCGTTTCTGGCATTTTGGTCGTGGTGGTCGTGGTGGTCGTGGTGGTCGTGTGTTTTAGTTAACGCCAGGAAAACAGTCGCGTTTAACCGATTGTGTACAGCCGTTTCTTTATTCTTTGGCGTAAATAATGAAAATAATGAAACAGCTGCAGAAATTCTGAAGGGATTAATAACACTTGTGGAAATTTGCACAGAAATGAAGATAATGCGCTAGAAATAGTCATAGAATGCATGAACTTGCCACACGAAACGATTTAACATTGAACATATAATGAAACAGCAAAAGCTGAATAATGAAACGGCCAAAAAATAATAAAACGCTCAGTACGGTAGGCGGATTTTAAAAGGTGGTTTGAATTTTTTTTGCGGTTTTGCAAGTATGTCTAATCGTCGGCACGGAAGGTATCAGGCAAGTGTGTGGACAAGACCTGATGTTCAGCGCCTGATCTCTGACTACAAGTCCGGGAGATCTGTTTTTTCGCTTCGAAAATTGGCTGCCGAAATCTCGGTTTTACTGCACGATTATTCTGTGTTTTTTGTGCTGTTTGTTGTACCGGTGCGTGTGATTTTCAGAGCCTGTCAGACCAACGCGTCAGTGTTGTGTCAGTTCTTCGTCACATAAAGGACGACAGCATCGGCACTCGTCCTCTCGGACGGCCCAAGAACGTCGTCAAGAAGCCGCGTTTGTCTCAGCTAAGGAATTCGTCGTCAGCGACAGGTCAAACGGCCGTCGAGCCGCCTGTTGACGTCTCGGGCCGGAGTACAACAGACCCGTGTTTCGGGGACTATCGGCTCGAGAGCAGCAGAGCTGACGGTGGTGATGGAGGTTTTCTTGGCCATGACTCCTGTCGCTTGCTGGCTGCCAAATTGGACGCTGTGTCTGGGCAACTTCGTGGTTTGCGGCGAGTCGTCAGTGACGGATTTCGTCAGCTGCTGGTGACGACCAGTACTTCCGTGCGATCCGACCCGGAGGAATGCGAAGCCGCGGAAACCACTGAAACGGTGGAACCGACGGAAGGCCCGTCTTCTGGAGAACTTTCCAAGTCTGGCACAATGCTGGCCAAGAACTTGAAGGGTCGCGTTCTCATAGTTGCCGACGGTGACAGGTTCCGTCTGTTCACGAGATATGGCCGATTGTCAGCAACTGGCGACGCATACTACCGCTGTCGGGTGTGCGACCACTACAACGTTACGTGTCCTGAAGACACTGGCGCTGGTGTCTCCTCGAGAACTTCCACCCCGACATTGATTTTGAGGAGCAGCGGCACAATTGTTAGCGGGAAGAAGGGGATGGTGAACCATCACCATTCCAAATGCCCTCTTCTCAGTCGACAGCAGGTGGAGGCGACCAAGATCGACCGGAAGTACAGACGGACCATCGTTGCTAATGATATGGAGCCTCGGCAAGCGCATCAGCAGGCCGGCCCTGCGCGACTACGCGGACAAGTTTTCCTTCGCAGAAGACTACTTGAAACATCGCTGGGACGCCGTGGTCGTAAACGGCAAGAGCGTCCGTGTTCAACGTGGCGATCTCCGTAAAGTTGGCTCCTGGGCGATCGAGTTTGAGTGCTGGGCCGTCGCCAACTGGCTCGACGTCAACATCTTTGTCTACAGCGCTGACGGAGGTGACAACGGCTGG
>JASAMY010000156.1:0-90150 GCA_030248085.1 Paralinhomoeus sp. GSCO2_6
TGCCGCGAGGGTGCGTTGAAACTATGTGTACGGTACACGCAATGTCATAGTGCCCAGAGCGTATCGTCTTTTTTTAACTTGTTTCGTCAACGCAAATGTGACAAACACACAAAGCGCGCAAGCGCACATTCGAATGTGCTTCTGCGTCCTTTGTGTGTTTGTGCGTTTGTTGCGTTTTTGCGTGCAGTGCGACTAATATCCTTGTCAGCTTCCCTACCTTTGGCTGATATTCCATGGCTGTCTCGGAAAAGCAGAAATTGCCAAAGAGCAAGCCGCCCCACTTGTTGAACGAGACGCTCGTCTCCTTGTAGCTGAAAAGAATTTTGCCAATAAAATGAGTGCATGCAGCTGAAAACTGTTTTCTTTTGATTTGCCAAGGCTCGTCGACACTATCCACAATTTGTCACAGTGTACATCTAGCAAAGGTGTACTCCATAGTTGACTACTAATTGACTACTACTCCATAGTTGACATAGTTGACCATAGCAACTATTGTATAAAAAAAATTAAGAAATACACAAACTCGTCCGAATTCGGCGGCCTTCCTTTGAAGAGAATTTCCTGCTTGACATTCAGAAAGTTCGAACTGCGGTTCTGATGGAAAGCGGCGCCTGAAATTTGGTGACTGTGGGCAAAGTGAGCGTACACTGTAGCATAAAGTACTATTGTAAACACGCACAGCGGTGCGATAGGAAAACTGAACAAGTAAGGTGTACTACACTCTTTTTGATCACTGCTGCACACAGGCACGGCCTGTTGTGCGAACTAACAGCTACATTCCCATTCAGTAGACAACTGCAGATGTTAACAGAAATCTCCAAAGCGTAAAACAAACGCAAATTATAAATATTTGAAGATAAAAATATAAATATAAAATAAAAATATTAAATAATATTGTGGACAAGTTGAAGAAAGTAATGTACGGAGTTCGCTCTCTCCGACTAGCGAAACACCCTCAAACTGTTCAACATAATGGGTCAGTGCAACATTTGCGGGGTTCACGGAATTTTTTGGTAATATTTTTGGTAATGTCACATTATAGGGGACATTATTGGAAGGTTTGGGACACGCACCCCGAGTCGGTTCCTTTCGATCTTGGTGCCATTGACAACGATGGTGCCGCCGACGTAGCTGACGTTGATGCCGTCGCCCCACTGCTGTCACTGATGACGCTCGAATTCGCCCAAAATGTCACCCGCTCCGTCCAGCACGTGAAGACCTGTAATAGCCGTTTTGTAGACTAAAACACACGCACGCACACACACACGCACGCACACGCACGCACGCACGCACGCACGCACGCACGCACGCACGCACGCACGCACGCACGCACGCACGCACGCACGCACGCACGCACGCACGCACGCACGCACGCACGCACGCACGCCACCGTGTACCAACCTGCCAGATACTGATTATGCTGCACGGTGACATTGGTGATCACGGTCCGGTCCCTCATGTCTTTCACGAAGATGCCCCTGCCCGTGTTGTTCTCCACGCGACAGCTGGTCACGTTCAAGCCGTACAGACTGCGATCTAAATTTATTCGAACATTCATGGTTCCAAAGCGGGTCGTACTAGCATGATTCGAAGAACGGCAAGTTTACGTAAGCGACGTGAAACGTGTTTGGCAAAGGAGCCCATAGGCGTGTCGTCAACAATTCACACAATTGCCTGATCGCACTGTCAATTGTCATAAACTGGCAAGAGAAAATCACAAATTGTAAACTGTTGGAAAGGATTTTGAAATTACATTTCGCTCGGTATATATATGTTGCTATGGACGGGTGGGTGCTATGGACGCGGAGGGTGGCTTGAAAAAAATAAACGCCCAGGGCGTTCAGGGGATTTACGGTAATTTCCTCGGTTGCAAAACATTGGAAAGAACCTACTGTAGTTCGTCGCATGCAAGCGTTCTCTCGCAAGAAGAAGTTACATCTACATACGTATATACCGTACGCACCCTATGCAACCGAAAATACAGTACTTGCACAAGTACATGTATATGTACTCACCTTCAGGCGTGGCGTGTATCTTCATGAGTACGTGTATGTCACCGCCGACGCTTCCGCTGAACCCATTCTCGGCGTCCTGTCAGCTGCAGGCCGAACCATAACGACCGGCCCGTGTTGCTGAAAAAGCGACAAGGCACACTAACACATGTTGAACTCTACGTCTTGACTCAAAGAATCAATGCAGTTTTGTTTCCTGAGGAAATAAATAAAAAAAACGGCTTCAAAGTTCTTTTTAGACAAAAATCAGCCATGTTCCGCCCTCTGAACCGAAAAAGAAAACGTGTCGCAGGAGCAACTATCGACTTTTAGCGCGAATTGTAACCCTTTTAATTATACCGTAACCCTTCTAATCAGTCTCCTGGCCAAGCTCGTACCGTAATATGTAGCACTGCATGAGAAAGCCCAAAAAAGCCACTCACGGCAGCGCCACGCTCTGTGGGAGCACTCCATCCGATAGCGGGATTTTGTAGGCTGCTCCTTGGCGCAAGACTCGCCACTGGTCTCGCAGATGGCCAGCGCTATTTGGGTGAGGTTTTGTAGGGCGTACTGCGCCATGTCGACCACGGACAGGAACTGCACCGTGTACGTGTAGTCAAAGGATCTCGGCAGCGAATCCGGCCTCGCTGTCTCAGGTAAGTACATGCTTATAGGCGTGGCTATACGGCTATACGGGTAGACGGGAAGGCGTCAGGAGATGGTAGGCTACATGGGCCATTGACGACCTCCTAGCGTCCCCCACAATCCAACAACAACAACTTAGATCCCCGCCACTCCCTCCAACTGCGATTTTCTCCCTCCTTCTCATTTCAGCAGAGTGTTTGGGTCGCGGTATATATGGTTGGCAAAGTAGGTACACGGACACTCAATGGGTCGAAAAGGCAGGTTCAAAAGTGTTTAAAACCGAGTTCTCCCTCACCGGTAGATACCGTTCCGCCCCCGCCGGCGCCCTTCCTCAAAGGAAGCGTTGGAAGCACACCCCCATACAATGTCTACCACCAAATCGTCAGCCTACGGTTAGCGCCACCCCCTCCTCCCTCCCCCCTGCGTGCTTACGATTTCGGATGGCTCCTGAGAGGGAAGCTTATTGTAGGGGGGGGGGGGGTGCGCTTTTCATGCGGGTCATGAGGAAGCACTTATTCTCAGTTTTCCGGTAGACGAATACAGTACCAGGTAGCAGGGAAAAGCCGCTGTCGAGTCGAGTCGACTGCCGTTCCTGAGCTTGGCTTCGACGAGCCATGGGAAGTAGATGTCCCTACTGAGGCCGTGCTCCACGCAGAAGTTGACCAGGGCGGCCCCGCTCTCGCCGTAACTGTACGCCGCGCGCTTCGTTCGCCGACTTTGAACCACAAAGTCTTGATTGAGGGTACACTGGCACGCCGGCGCCGCCACGGCCGTGTCGGTATCTGGAGCGCATTGGACAATTCGGGTTGTGATCCTTACCTACGCTTCCCTGGGCACGCACGGAAGAACCGCCGGGCCCCCCCCCCCACGGGACGCACGCACGCACGCACGCACGCACGCACGCACGCACGCACGCACGCACGCACGCACGCACGCACGCACGCACGCACGCACGCACGCACGCACGCACGCACGCACGCACGCACGCACGCACGCACGCACGCACGCACGCACGCACCTGAAACCATCGCCAGACTGGTACTCGAATCTGGTCTCGTTCAGATAGACTCTGCCTAAAAGGTTCTCGCCATCCGACACTTCTGGAAGTTTCCCAAGTGACAACCGACCGTCATCCGTGCTCTCCACGTCGATTCCGTGCCCTCTGTTGTGGGAGACCGTCGAATTGGCCACCATCACCTCCCCCGTCGGCGCCGACCACTTTGATGCTGAAGAATATTTTATTTTATTTGTGTTTCTCCATAAATGTCGCACTCATTCTACTTGAATTCGGCAAATGAGGATTTATTTTAGTAGTTGACTTCATCTAGAAGGCCACTTACATACAATGCAAGTGCAAAACCGACTGAGCGTCAATTCATTTTCGGAAAGGTCGACCGACAACTGCGAAATCTCCTCACTATACGTTGCCAGCCCCCCCCCCCATCCCGCTAACCCAAAAAATGAAGATGCAATCGGATAACTCAATCCACAGTTGTTGTAGAAGCAGGCACATTACTGTGTCGCACAACTGACACCGGAGGTTCCCTTTCGCACCACAACAACTCCTCAGCACAGGGGAATGCACACGAATCTACAGTATCTATGGTTGGGTTAAATTGGTATCGGTTTAAAACCCGACTCACCCATCCCCAGCGGAGTAGGCGACACGAATGTCGTTGATGTAGGGAGGCAGACCTTGAACGAGCAGCGCCGCCGTACTGTCGGCGATCCGTCTGAAAGTTCCTTGAGGAAAATGAGTGAATGAGTGAGTTAGTAGAGCAAGAACCTAGGTACAGTATGTACTATATGTATGTATACATGTACTGACGATCTTAATTGTACGGCAGCTGCGCTCCGCAAGGACCATGATGTGTTTACAATACAGTTGTCGCCTTCGTGATGGCACTGACGTCGGATTTCGCAACACTTTTTAGCCTACATACTGCACGTAGAACACTACACAGTACAATGGGAACTCTTTAAGAGAAGCAACGCGACTGCAAACCATCCACTAGTGGCTGACTTTTGGCCCTCCACTGATGGCTCACTATGAAGTATGGTACATGTACATACGTACTCAAAAAACAAACAAAAGAAAGTTAAATAAAACCGTTTTTTTATTAAAAAAAACGCCAGTCGAAAAGTCTAAACGTTTTTCCCCAACGCTCATAGCGCGACGCTCTTATGCAGTGCCCACTGCTGCACGTACCCGTCGTAGCCGGCGAAGCGTATGTCGACGTATTCGAGTCTGGAGAGGCTCTCCTTCTTCTTGGCCAGCTCGTCGTGGTCCGCCTGGACGAGATGATGGGGCGCCCTGACGAACTCCAGGCCGCGCCAGTGCGACTCCCAGCCTCCGAACGTCGCCGGACCCCAGCAGACAAGGCCTGGCAGCGTGCCGGTGCGTGCGTGCGTGCGTGCGTGCGTGCGTGCGTGCGTGCGTGCGTGCAGTTCCCTCCAAGCCCACCAATGTCGTCTCTTCTCCTTGACAGAGGTTCTCGCCTAGCCTGATCCGCTGCTCGTCGCGCAGTCCTGGACATCGCCAGAAGTCCGACAGCGCAGTGCCGCAGTCGGGCTTGGGCAGCACAAAGGGGGCGGTGTCGTTGTTGCGGCGAAACCAGCGCCAAAAGCCGCCGCCACCGAAACCCATACTGCGACAGGCGGAGCCGAAATCCGCCGCGGTCCAGCTGAAGCGACAGATTCAATAACAAACCGCGCTGGAATTTGTTTTCGTTCTGTGCGCTGATGGATTCTGATGGATACGAATAGGACTACGAGAGGACAATGTCAACTGTTTCAAACGCTCGATTAAGTGCGCCGCACAGCGAAGAAAAGCAGTTCCATTTTTTTTTCTGGCCCGCCCAAGAAAAGGATGGTTAATTTGAAGGCTTTGCAACACGGTTGCACTCGTGTGAACAACACAGTATCAATCTTTTTTAACTCTGACATCCCTCTAAGTTCACGGACACCCACTTTGTGTTCTGTGAGCAGACAGCTCGCCACTTGTCTCGGAAGAGAACCTCCAGACGACCCCGTCTCGTCGAAGGCCCATCCACTAGTCGCATGTTGGGAAAAGGAGCGAAATTCTCTTCTGAAGCTGAGCGGTATGGAACCATCTCGATTCTTAGCCATCGCACGCCCTGAAAATGTCATTGTGGCATTGCAAACACAGTCTTTCCTCTACAACACAGGCATGACGCAAGTGATGACATTGGCAGTTGTCTACAAGCATCTAGAAACTGAAAGGTTGCGCACAGAAATTTGGAAACTTTTGAGTTGATGGAACAGAATAGGGCAACGTGTCATTGCAATACATTTGTACTTCATAAACAAAGGCATTAGTATTGGATGCATTAAATAGGTTCACCACTCATATTTATCATCTTCAGTTTGCTCAGTCTATGCTTTCATTTCTTTCTTTCTTTCTAGCAACTTTTATTATCTTTCTGTCTACCACTTTCTAGCAAGTGACCAATGCACTGCTATATGTATGCTTAGACAAGTTAACTGCAACAGCACTGAACTTGCAATAGTATTTGCCACTTCAAAATTTCAACCGAACTAAGAAGAAACCAAACTTATCATCTTCAATCAAAACTCTAAAGTACAATAATTGAATTAGAACTGTTGTTCATTGAATCTACTCACCACAGCCAGAAGAGTTCCTCGGACAGTGAGTCCAACACCAGGGTCAAACCGTAGTTTCACACCACTTTCAATTGTCAGGGTTGCTCCAGTCTCCACGATCACATCTCTCCTGACACGGTAGGGAGAGTTGCGGTAGTAGAGAGTGTTGTTCGTGGCAATGGAACCTCCAAGAGTGCTCTCAAAGTGGCCACCACTGTCAGGGGTGGTGGTGGTGTCCTGCTGGGCCAGTGTCCAACAACTCAACTGGAGATCGAATGGCAAGAAGCAAAAGACAAAGATGAAAACAGCAGAGAAGACAGAAATTGATGGGACTCCATGGAATGATGGCATTGCTGGGGTGGGGGGTTGAAAGACAAACCTGAAAATAGGTGTGTGTTGCCTGTACATCACATATCAATGTTCAATAGCTTTTAACTTTTGTATACAATTAATACAATACAATTAATGTAGAACAATTTTTCATCTGCGGATCGATAATTTTGTAACAAACTTCCTGTCTTGTACATCTAACATCCGGCTACACTGTACTGCCTAATCTTTACATTAAGAGTGACACACCACGCCACTACACGCGCGACTAAAAAATCTTCTAAAAAACGCGCAGGGGACCACTTGAGGACGCAGAGTTTTTCCACTACGCTGTGGACGCTCGCTGTGTTGTGTGTGACTCACTAAAGGTACCTATAGGTGTAGGCTCTGGCGGCGCAGAGGACAGCGCAGCGGCGTTGCTACCACCACTGCCTTCTACCTGCCAAGCGTGAGCGTGGCGCCGTGTGTGCGTCCGTGCGTCCGTGTACGCGCGTGCGTGTGTCACAGCGCCAGGCCAGCGCTGAGCTTTGAACACACAGGCTGTGGGGGGGAGAGGGCAGGTGAATGTAGGTAGAGAGTGGGAAAGGCCGCAGCGCTATTGCCTCTCACAGTGCAAGAGTGTGAGGGGGGGGTGGCAGCGCACAATGGCTTGCGCAGAAAAGGATGGGGCGGCGGCGGCCCTGTCAGCAAGGCGACCCCCCCCCCCCCCCATTGTCCAGCACACTCAAAGCGCGTATATAGAGGCACGCATGCGACAAGGACACCCGCGACGCGCCAGACGCCATTTGAATTTGCTGGGCGCGGGCTCGCTCTCGACGCGGACGCACCTGCTAATGTTTGTTGTGGACCGTCTGCTTATCAGCGCAGCAACCGCCCACTCTCACAGCTGCCGCAACAGCGCGTGGGGCAACGAACACTCACCGCATATGCATGCAAGCGATGGTAGCATTCTCAACAGGAAACGAGACTGTGTCGTGTTGCGTTTCACAATGTGCAACGATGCGTGCGCGTGCGGTGCATGCAGTGTTTGCCCGTGCTTGTAGTATGGCGGCTTGAGGGTGTCACGGCGCTGCGTCTCTCCAACCAGACTCACAAAACTGCTCAAACAACCTTTCTAGGGCGCCCACACGTATCATCAGACGCCGACCCGAATACGGTACAGTTTATACGGGCAATTTATGCTAGTTTCGAATCCTCATGTGTACTGGGGGGAGGGGGGTGCCCAATTCATCAATTGCCAATCATGGGTCCCGTCATAGCTGAACTTTCGGCAGTTGTGCGTCTCGGCATCTGCGTGCGTGACGCCGCAAAACGCAAACGCATTTGGTTGGGATTTACGGCCCACATACCAGACGGCGTCACGATTTGGACGTGCAAAGTAGGGCGTAAGTATCAGACGACAGACGGCGCCGACCTCGAGCAGAATGTCGTCCAGAGAAGCATGTCGTAGCCCTAGCCGAGCCATACCTATGTACCTACAATCAGGCTTGGGCAAAACAACAAAAAAAGCAGCTACACGGATTCGCAGTTGTGTTCAATTGCGCCGCAGGCAAAAATTTCGCGATTTTTGCAGTGTTTTGGAGCAAACTTCATCTGAGCAAGTTTTTTAATGCCCTCTTGCGCAGTGCCCTCTTGCGAGAGATTCTTCAAAATGGATCTTTTATTTTTTCTATGGGGTGGGCGGAATGTCTTAAAATCGCGCCGCAGGCAAAAATTTTGTATGTTACCGCCACGTATCTACAAAATTTTAAGGGATTTTACGCAAATCTTGGCTAAAAAAAATGCGCCAAAGACAAAGCGTTCGGTTTTTGAAACGTGCTGGTACCTATACGCACTTTATTCAATATCGGGCGCAACTTTCAGGTTGGATTAGCTTAGCCCTCCTAGCCCCCTTTACGCGCCTTCTTCCTCAGATAGGAGAAACCCTCCCGCTTTGCCCTATTCCGAATAGAAACTGCCCTGATAGGTCCCTATTCCAGACTTGTTGTACACACCGTACAACGCCGCAGGCGAAAATTTGCCGGTTATGAGTCTAATAATCTAAGGAAAACAGTTACAAATTGAACCGCTTCGCCCCTCTTCCCTCTTCGCTCCCTTCGCAATCCAATACTTTTGATCGCAGGGGGTAGGTAGGTGGATGGGCCTTCGACGAGACAGGGTCGTCTGGAGGTGCTCTTCCGAGACAAGTGGCGAGCCGTCTGCTCACAGAACACAAAGTGGGTGTCCGTGAACTGAGAGGGATGTCAGAGTTTAAGGAGATTGAAACTGTGTTGTTTACTTCTGACGGTCAAACTCACCAACTGCTTCTGTTCGTTGCGCGCTGTCTTTAATCGAGCGTTTGAAGCAGTTGCGCAGTCCTATTATTCGTAAGAATCCATCAGTGCGGAGAATAAAAAAAACCTGTCAACCTGTCGTTTCAGCTGGACCGCGGCGGATTTCGGCTCCGCCTGTCGCAGTATGGGTTTCGGTGGCGGCGTCTTTTGGCGCTGGTTTCGCCGCAACAACGACACCGCCCCCTTTGTGCTGCCCAAACCCGACTGCGGCACTGCGCAGTCGGACTTCTGGCGGTGTCCAGGACTGCGCGACGAGCAGCGGATCAGGCTCAGGCAGCGGATTGGCATGGGTTTTTAACCCATACCAATTTTAACCCAACCATAGATACTGTAGATTCGTGTGCATTTCCTGTGCTGAGGAGTTGTTGTGGTGCGAAAGGGAACCTCTGGTGTCAGTTGTGCGACACAATAATGTGCCTGCTTCTACAACAACTGTCTATTGAGTTGTCTGATTGCATCTTCATTTTTTTGGTTAGCGGGATGGGGGGGGGGCGGTTGGCAACGTAGTGAGGAGATTTCGCAGTTGTCGGTCGACCTTTCGAAAATGAATTGACGCTCAGTTGGTTTTGCACTTGCATTGTATGTAAGTGGCCTTTAAGTCAACTACTAAAATAAATCCTCATTTGCCGAATACAAGTAGAATGAGTGCGACATTTATGGAGAAACACAAATAAAATAAAATATTCTTCAGCATCAGAGTGGTCGGCGCCGACGGGGAAGTGATGGTGGCCAATTCGACAGTCTCCCACAACAGAGGGCACGGAATCGACGTGGAGAGCACGGATGACGGTCGGTTGTCACTTGGGAAACTTCCAGAAGTGTCGGATGGCGAGAACCTTTTAGGCAGAGTCTATCTGAACGAGACCCGAGTCGAGAACAACTATGGCGATGGTGTCAGGCGTGCGTGCGTGCGTGCGTGCGTGCGTGCGTGCGTGCGTGCGTGCGTGCGTGCGTGCGTGCGTGCGTGCGTGCGTGCGTGCGTGCGTGCGTGCCCAGGGGAAGCGTAGGTAGCACAGGATCCCAACCCAAATTGTCCAATGCGCTCCAGATACCGACACGGCCGTGGCGACTCCGGCGTGCCAGTGTACCTCAATCAAGACTTTGTGGTTCAAAGTCGGCGAACGAGGCGCGCGGCGTACAGTTACGGCGAGAGCGGGGCCGCCCTGGTCAACTTCTGCGTGGAGCACGGCCTCAGTAGGGACATCTACTTCCCGTGGCTCGTCGAAGCGAAGCTCAGGAACGGCAGTCGACTCGACTCGGCAGCGCCTTTTCCCTGCTACCTGGTACTGGACTCGTCTACCGAAAAACTGAGGATAAGTGCTTCCTCATGACCCTCATGAAAAGCGCACCCCTCCCCCTTACAATAAGCTCCCCTCTCAGGGGCCATCCGAAATCATAAGCACACGGGGGGGGGGGGGGGGGGGGGGCGGTGCTTACCGTAGGCTGACGATTTTGTGGTAGACATCGTATGGGGGTGTGCAAGTTCCAACGCTTCCTTTGAGGAAAGACGCTTCACCGTGCTCGCTGCCCTTATGGCGTACAGTATCGACGTAAAGTAGCGTTTTTGAATACCGGTATCTACCGGTGAGGGAGAACTCGGTTTTAAACACTTTTAAACCTGCCTTTTCGACCCATTGAGTGTCCGTATACTTTGCCAACCATATATACCGCGACCGAAACACTCCGGTTCGCTGAAATGAAAAGGAGGGAGAAAATCGCAGTTGGAGGGAGTGGGACCTAAGGAGGGGATTGTTGTTGTTGTTGGATTTTGGGCGACGCTAGGAGGTCGTCAATGGCCCATGTAGCCTACCCATCTCCATGACGCCTTCCCGTCTACAGCCGTATAAGCCGTATAGCCATACAGCCTATATGCATGTACGTGTACCTACGAAAGACGGCTTCAGAGGCCGGATTCGCTGCCGAGATCCTTTGACTACACGTACACGGTGCAGTTCCTGTCCGTGGTCAACATGGCGCAGTACGCCCGACCAAACCGCACCCAAATAGCGCTGGCCATCTGCGAGACCAGTGGCGAGTCTTGCGCCAAGGAGCACTACAGAATCCCACTATCGGATGGAGTGCTCCCACAGAGCGTGGCGCTGCCGTGAGTGACTTTGTGGGGCTTTCTCATGCAGTGCTATTACGGTACGAGCTGGGCCCAGGAGACTGATTAGAAGGATTACGGTACTATTAAAAGGGTTACAATTCGCGCTAAAAGTCGATAGTTGCTCCTGCGACACGTTTTCTTTTTGTTCAGAGGGCGGAACATGGCTGATTTTTGTCTAAAAAAGAACTTTGAAGCCGTCTTTTTTTATTTATTTCCTCAGGAAACACTGCTTCATTGCCTCAAGAGTCAAGACGTAGAGTTCAACATGTGTTAGTGTGCGTGGTCGCTTCGCTTTCAGCAACACGGGCCAGTCGCTGTGGTTCGGCCTGCAGCTGACGGACGCCGAGAAGGGGTTCAGCGGAAGCGTCGGCGGTGACATACACGTACTCATGAAGATACACGCCACGCCTGGAGGTGAGTATACATGTACTTGTGCAAGTACTGTATTTCGGTTGCATAGGGTGCGTACGGTATATAGGTATGTAGATGTAACTTATTCTTGCGAGAGAACGCTTGCATGCGACGAACTACAGTAGTTCTTTTCAATGTTTTGCAACTAAAGAAATTTAAGACGTTGACTGCAGCAGTGTCCGTAGCAACATACATACCGAAGGAATGTAATTCCAAAATCCTTCCCAACAGTTTTACAATTTGTGATTTTCTCTGGCCAGTTTATGACAATACAATGTAGGCAATTTTGTGAATTTATTGAGCCTTTGGGCTTCATTGACAAACATGGTTTACGCTGCTAGTAAAGGTTGCCATTCTTCGAACCATTCTAGTACCTCGTCGTCCGGTGCGTCCTAACCATGAATGTTCGAATAAATTAAGATCGCAGTCTCTATGGCTTGAACGTGACCAGCTGTCGAGTGGAGAACAACACGGGCGGGGGCATCTTCGTGAAAGACATGAGGGATCGGACGGTCATCACCAATGTCACCGTGCAGCATAATCAGTATCTGGCAGGTTGGTGCACTGTGGCGTGCGTGCGCGCGTACGTGCGTGCGTGCGTGCGTGCGTGCGTGCGTGCGTGCGTGCGTGCGTGCGTGCGTGCGTGCGTGCGTGCGTGCGTGCGTGCGTGCGTGCGTGCGTGCGTGCGTGCGTGCGTGCGTGCGTGCGTGCGTGCGTGCGTGCGTGCGTGCGTGCGTGCGTGCGTGCGTGCGTGCGTGCGTGCGTGCGTGCGTGCGTGCGTGCGTGCGTGCGTGCGTGCGTGCGTGCGTGCGTGCGTGCGTGCGTGCGTGCGTGCGTGCGTGCGTGCGTGCGTGCGTGCCTTTTAGTCTACAAAACGGCTATACAGGTCTTCACGTGCTGGACGGAGCGGGTGACATTTGGGTGAATTCGAGTGTCATCAATGACAACTGGGGAGATGGCATCAACGTCAGCTACGTCGGTGGCACCATCGTTGTCAATGGCACAAAAATCGAAAGGAACCGACTCAGAGGTGCGTGTCCCAAACATTCCAATAATGTCCCCTATGAAAATTCATAGCGTGATTCTGTATATGACACATTACCAAAAACATTACCAACAAATTCTGTGAGCGCCGCAAATGTTGCACTGATCCATTATGTTGAACAGCTTGAGGGTGTTTCGCTAGTCGGACCAAGCCAAGCCACCTCAGTACATTATTTTCTTAAACTTGTCCACAATTACTTAATATAGTTTTTTTTTATTTTCAGGTGTTTAATTTACGGTTTGTTGCAATTTTTATTAACACTTTGGAGATTTCTGGTAACATCTGCAGTTGTCTGTCGAATGTTAATGTAACTGTAGTACGTTGTCACAAAAGCTGTGCCCGTGCAGTGATCAAAAGGAGTGTACTACACTTTTCTTGCTCAATACGTCTATCGCACCGCTGTGCGTGTTTACAATAGTACTTTATGCTACAGTGTACGCTCACTTTGCCCACAGTCACCAAATTTCAGGCGCCGCTTTCCATCAGAACCGCAGTTTAAACTTTCTGAATGTCAAACAGGAAATTCTCTTCAAAGGAAGGCCGCCGAATTCGGACGAGTTTGTGTATTTCTAATTTTTTTAATAGTTGAATCTTTAAAGTACACCTTTGCTAGATGTACACTATGACAAATTATGGAAAAGTTCGACGATCAGATTCGACGATTGGCAGATCAAAAAAGTTTTCAATTGCGTGCACGTACATTTTCATTGGAAAAATTGTTTGCAGCTACAAGGAGACGAGCGTCTCGTTCAATAAGTGGGGCGGCTTGCTCTTTGGAAATTTCTGCTTTTCCGAGACAGCCATGGAATATCAGCCAAAGGTAGGGAAGCTGACAAGGATATTAGTCGCACTGCACGCAAAAACGCAACAAACACACAAACACACAAAGGACGCAGAAGCACATTCGAATGTGCGCTTGCGCGCTTTGTGTGTTTGTCGCGTTTTGCGTTGACGAAACAAGTTAAAAAAAGACGATACGCTCCGGGCACTATGACATTGCGTGTACCGTACACATAGTTTCAACGCACCCTCGCGGCACTACTGGAAGATGTAACACAGTATACGCATTTTCAAATTTCCACAACATTGATGCCCACTCATGGATCGTGTATGTTTGATGTGGCGGTAGTACATACTACCAGGTACCACCACGGTACATGTGGCAAAAGGTTGCATGGGCGTCTTTGAAGGCACAGTCTGTGCGCTAAAGCAAACGACCATGGACTTGACGCTGGGGTTATCCTCGTGGTGAAACATGCACTCGCTACCGTTTGCGCAAACTGTGTATGTGTTGTCGCTAAAGTTTTACCCGAAGTCGATAGTGCGTGCGTACGTACGTGCGTGCGTGACGACACTGCAGGTTTTCCGCACGCATACAAAAATGCATTCATTCTAAACAGCTTCACGGACTGTATTTCGGCACTCCGGTGTGGTTGAGTTGAATGGCACCGTTTTTCAGTGACGAAAACATGTCGTTCGACTTGGGCGGCCGTGTCTTGGACGTCCGCGGGGATCTCATTGAATTCCCTCTGAAATCGGACAGTTCCAGCGTGTCCATGACCTACACCAGAAGTCGGGGCCCGCCGCAACTCGTGGTGCTTCTGCTCTATTTTACCGGTGAGGATGACTATGCTAGCTATTGTTGCACAATAAATGCTTCTATCGAGCTACCATTCACGGTGGGTGATGGGGACTGTTTGGTTGCAAAAGTTATTTTCCTTGTATAACGCCCTGTTCACATGCAGCTCACTTCTGTCTGTCTGATCGGTTTCTTCGAAAATTCGCAAATAAATGCTCTCTTTGTGCCAGAAAGGAGCGTTGTAAAATGAGGAGAGTGGTGGGACTACCGTTATCCCTATACCAATTAAACCCTCGCCCTCATAATTAGCTCCTTCTCAATTACAGTCAGGTTCTCCAAAAGCGTTTGAGCTTATCCCCACCCCAATCCTAATAATTAGCCCCTCCCTGAATTATCCATCTCCCAACTTTTCAGTGTTTTTGTATCTGTCTGTATGTACGTAGCTTTATGCTTGTGCATGTGCTGGTACAATGTGCAGATGAGAGGGTGTAAAAAGGTAGACGCAAGCGCGTACGTTGCGAATGCGCACAACACTTTGCAGCCTCCTCGAACGTGGACCGTTTTGTGCACGTGTACCGCACGGAGATAGCGAACAACCAATACGGCCTCTCTTCGCTCCACTACTCCAACTTCTCCCATGCCGAGGACGGCAGTCTCGTGAATCGCTGGAGCGCAGAGAAGGTCTGGCTCCAGAAGGTCCACTTCACCGCCAATGAACACGCCGTCATCTGGGTGAACGGACCTCTGAGGGACGTGCACCACGAGAGCCCCATCGCAGAGGTGCATTTGCGCTCCTTTTTGAGATACTCCTATACCTGCCGTGTATGACGTCCTGGGCGCTTTTAATGGGCGGAGGTCTCTTGTAGAAGCCCTATGCCTAAGAATACCGTACTTTGAGGGTCATTATGACAAATAGGAAATTTTAGCTAATTTTCTTAATCAAAGTCTTCAGATTGAGTACCACATCGACAACTGCTCGATCGTGGGGAACAAGGGCAGCATAATAGAGACGCACCGCGACCTCCACAGCTCGGCCAACGTCTTCAAGTGGAACGTCTGGTCCTCCACCGTCGCCCACAACCCCCAGGGGGGCGTCGCCATCCGCGTGCCCGACACCTACGACCTCAGAAGCCCCAAACGCCACTCCTTTCAGGTGTCTTTTGATTATATTTCGTTCTTGTTGTTCACGCTGTTTAAGGGAATCAGAAACGACTAATGTTTGATGGAAAGTCGACGCTTCTTAAATGTCGCGAATGAAACAGTTGCCTTTCGCCATTCAGGTGACGGAGAGTCGTTTTCTCGACAACGGCGAGTTTTTGTTCGAGCTGTCAGGGTACCACGCCTATATGTCAATATCTCATCCAACAATTTCACCAACAACGTGGGCAGGACTGACAAGGGACTCATCACTATCAGCGGTATGCTGCTGGCGCTTGCATACACGCACGCGCCAGCGCGCACGCACGCGCGCACGCACGCAAGCACGCAAGCACGCACGCCCGCACGTACTCACGCACGCATGCAAGCACACACGCACGCACGCGCACGCACGCAAGCACGCAAGCACGCACGCCCGCACGTACTCACGCACGCATGCAAGCACACACGCACGCACGCACGCACGCACGCACGCACGCACGCACGCACGCACGCACGCACGCACGCACGCACGCACGCACGCACGCACGCACGCACGCACGCACGCACGCACGCACGCACGCACGCACGCACGCACGCACGCACGCACGCACGCACGCACGCACGCACGCACGCACGCACGCACGCACGCACGCACGCACGCACTGCGTTCGCGCAGGCATGGAGAAGTAGCTGCTGTTCGAGCGTAACCGCGTGGAGTGCCTGGATGCTGCATCTGCGGACGCGCAGTCACTACGTCCGCTACTCCGCCCAACAGCTGCCCGCTTTCGTCCGCTACAACTACTTCACGGACAACCGGTTCGATCCGAACCCCGCTGAGCATGGAGAAGACCACGAGCTGATTTTGGTAAGCGGTTGCGCCCCGTAGTTTATTTAATGAACTGGCTTCCTTGAGCCTACTTTCGAAATATTTTTGTTTCAATATTACAGGTGCATAAACTTTCAGCAAAATGTCTCTCTCGTATTTTGTGCTTGTCTTGAATCAAATCTCTCCATTCGTTCAGTTCTCGGCGTTCCCGCGAAGTTGCACGTTGAGCGTGGAGGGCGTGCAGGCGGTGGGCGTCCACTACAACCGATTCTTTAATCCCAACATGGACTACGAACTACTGCGCGACCTGGAAGGTTCATTGAGCGAACGAATTTTGTGGGACACATATATTCGGATATGTTGGGCGTGCAAGTGGGCGTGCACACGGATCTGCTCAAGTGGGCGTGCACTAGGGTGGACGAGTATATACGTACACAAAAAATGTTTGTGTATTTTTTTGTGTATTTTATGCGTATATACACATACACATACACATATTGGCGTCACTGTTTCCAAAGATCTTCGTTTCACTCAGCATTGCAACCAGATTAGTAAGGCTGCTAAGCAATACGCAATACTAAACTGCTTTCACACTAGAGACTTGAATGTGTTAAGAGTGTTATTTTGCGCGTTTGTTAGAAGCAGTCTTGAATATGCTTCCCCGTGTTGGAATCCGGTCATGGTTGGTAACACAAGGCAGCTGGAGTCAATTCAGAGAACTTTCACCCGAAATATTCCGCAACTATGCCACTTGTCATACGATGAACGGAGAGAGCGCATTGGTCTTCCCCTCCTTGAGCTGCGGCGGCTACACGCCGACCTAATCTATGTCTATAAAATAATTCACAAACAAACTTCCAACAAATTTGAAGATTTCTTTACCTTAAATAGAGACAGCAGAACGAGGGGGCATAATTTTAAACTCTGTCCACAAAAACACAATACTCAGTATAGAGCGCACTTCTTCTCGAATAGGGTCATTGCTGCTTGGAATGCCTTGTCGGAAGGAACGGTCAACTCCAAAACTATCATTACATTTAAACATAAACTTTTAAAGGAAAACCTATCCCAATTCTTAAATGGTTAGGTTATGAAATCACCTTTTTGGTGTCACCTAGCCATGTCTCGCACGTGATACGTAAACAGTTGGCGGGCGTTGCACACTCCATCTCTCCTATTTGCTAACTGTGGACATTCGTACTTTGTTTCGTGTGACACATGTGTACCCATGATTCGCTCGCTCGCTGTGCTTCGCCTTTGTGCCTTTGTAGTGTCGTACACCGTGCTTCGACGAATAAAAAAATAAACAAACAAACATACACAAGCAAAATCCAATATACATATACATACACAAACATGATGGAATACACAAAGTTTGTGTATTTTGCAGTTTGTGTATTTCTACTGTATTTTTATGCCTATTTTGAGAGGTGCCTGCATAATCTTTTTTTCAAAAAATCGTATCTGCGGCTTTTCGCGACTACTCTACATGTAAATCTATGTTCATTTGTTCATAGTTTGTTTGTTCTTCCGTTTTTTGTCCACTATGGTCATACACAGCTTCTCAGAGGACGAACGTCTGCCGAGTGCCGACACCACGCACCACTATCATCGTCATTCCCAATAGCCATTGCAGCGTCATCGCGTGCGTGCGTGCGTGCGTGCGTGCGTGCGTGCGTGCGTGCGTGCGTGCGTGCGTGCGTGCGTGCGTGCGTGCGTGAGTGCGTGCGTGCGTGCGTGCGTGCGTGCGTGCGTGCGTGCGTGCGTGCGTGCGTGCGTGCGTGCGCGCGCGTGCGCGGGTGTGCGTGCGTGCGTGCGTATGGACTGCCCTCCTAAAGATTGGCGTTGGCATACATGATCTTAACTAACTAATTACTATTCTAACTTCTGTAATACTCTAACTTGTGTCTATTTTCCTCTCTCGTCTTGAGGGTGGCTGGTCTGCAAATATGCGTGTACACTTCCCTTGAGAACACACCTACCTATGCGCGGCCACTTGCTCGCTCCCAGCACCTGAGTCATCAGCCACTGGAAGGAATTGCCACCCTGCATATGTTTTCGATGCAGGGTTTAGCACGATGAAGGAATATAGCTGCCCCACTGAGTGCAACTGCTCATAATGTTAAAACGACTAGCACTGAGGCTATGACTCATATTGCACCTTTCCACAGTTCGTCCAGCTCGAGGAAATGGCAGGTTAAGCTATCTATAGTGACCTTTGGCGCTATCGGAGGATTTACGGATTCCCTGGTGATTCGAATCCGCTGTTGCTTGCGAATCTTTACGAAGGTTTTGCACCTACGGTTTACACAAAAAAATACACATACACAAACCAAAAAATATATGTATATACACAAAAAATACACATACACAAAACACAAAAAAATCGTTTGTGTATATACATACACATACACATACACAAACTTTTTTCGATATCTCGTCCACTGTAGCGTGCACACGGAGCGGTACCGATCCACCGTCTACGCGCGTGGCGGCCGCCAACGCTACCGGCGCAACTTCTTCGACAACCCAAAGAGCGACTTTGAACTCACCACTGCGGCCAAGGACACTGGAGGAAGGTGAGTAGTGCGCTGCTTATGGAATGCGAGTGTAGGAAGTGTAGGGTTTGCGCAACGTAGCGCACAGATTGAACATGTAGGCAGTTCTGAGCATTCCGTAAATTTTTCAATAGTGCCGCCAGAGAGCCAACATTTGACCCAATACTCTGTTCAGAGTGTACCATAGCAGAATTTTTTTGGTATGTAGGTAGGTAGTGTATTTACAACTTTCTGGAAGCATCGCTATGTGCCTATAAACATCGGGAAGATGGACAATGGGTTCATCTCTTGGAGTGCTTTCTCAAAAATTAATCGTAATTCGATGCACAAATGCTTCAGTCGAGGCATAATCCGCAATCGTAACAGTTCATTTTCGTTTCACAGGAGGTTATAGTTATAACCATAATCCCAGTGGTCCATTCCCTTGCTTGAGCAGGAGCAGTGCTTCTTAAACCATCCTATGTACAGCCGTGATTCGTTCACTCCCAGCTTCAGTTTCTACCCTGGCGACGACTCGCAGCGCGTGGACGCGGCGCACAATTTCTGGGGCGAGCCGGGCACGGAGAGCGTCGCCGAGGGCCGCATCCGCGACGGCAACGACTACGCCTCTGACCAAGGTCGGCTTTCGACCCGTCATCGCCACCAACACCAGCCTGCTCGACGGTGAGCGAGCGAGAGGCTTTTAAGACACGCTTTTTGTAAAAACCAACCTGGTTCAACCAGAGGGTGGCACAATCCCCGAATTATTTTTTGATTTTTTTGAAAAAAATGTTTCTAGACCAGAATCTGATGGGGATTCCAATGATCAACTCGAAATTTTGATTTTCGCTCCGCAACTTTTTTTATGCGCAAAAAACCGTTTTTTGGCTTAAAATTTTTGGTACTTTCATTTTGGGCCCGTAACTTGCGATTTCGAGCTCGAAACTGAAACTTAAAGGCAGATTCGGAATCTTCGTGAAATTGCGCGTCTTTTTGGTGCTGAAATGGCGCAAGTCATATTTACGCACAAATACGAAAACACGCATTGAAAATTTGGTTGGATCAGAAATTTGAGGTTTTTCGCTTGCGGTTTCTGCGAAACCGGTTTGCACACCACGAAATCCAGTTCAGATGAAAGCCCGTTTCATTCTGCGTCGAATGAGCTATGAACGGTCGAATTTGGGGCATACGTCTAGATCGAAAAATCCACTTGAAGTTGTCGACTGAGAGGCAAAAGTCGACTTGCTGGGAATCTAGCATTCTTTATAGTTCTTCTTGGCCTCACCCCAGACTAAAGTCTTGCGCGGTCGCATGTGGGCACGAAACGTCTGCGAATTTCCCGAGTTAGACTATACCCCAAAATATGGTCTGTATTAGCATGCTGCAATGCAAGTGTTACGTTGTGCATGTTTCCCCATTGCCCTAGCAGCTTGTTTCGCATGTGGTTTCCGCAAAACCGGTTTGCACACCACAAAACCCAGTTCAGATGAAAGCCCGATTCATTCTGCGTCGAATGAGCTATGAACGGTCGAATTTCGGGCATACGTCTAGATCGAAAAATCCACTCGAAGTTGTCGACTGAGTGGCAAAAGTCGACTTGCGCTGAATCAACAGTCAGTTGGTGCGTGAAATACTGCGCTACCAGCGAAATTATATATATTTCGACAATAATACTGCTCACAGACCTGAAACCACTTACTGGTGCATTGAGATTGCATTTAGCATGGTATGTATCATGCAGTAAGTGTAGGTTGGACCAAAGCAGGGGGGGGGGTGTGGGGGTGATGCTGCTTTTCTGGCAGGATTGCCTGACTCTGGGAGGGGGGGGGGACCTGCAGGCCGTGAGGCACAGCAGAGCAGACAACGGACGTGAAACGATGATGACGACGTAGTACTAGAAGGCATGGGAATCTGGCGCTAGCCCAGCCTCACGTCCATCGCGAGCAAGGTGCTCGTGACGACTGCCAGCTCGGCGCCCTCCAGGCGCAGGCCTCTCCATCACGGGCTTGGTGGCGATGCGATAGTACATCAGGCACGGGCAGCATCTTTTTTGTTCTCAACAAACCCTTTGTGACAGGTCGGCCAACTGCAATTGACAAACACGGTCAATCTTGAGGCCAAAAAATGGTTGTAAGCTGTAAAGCCAGAAGCGCCATTCTCTGTGTATGTGTAGTGAAAAAACGCGAACTGGCGTACATACATGTACAACTTATTTTAGTGTACGACTGTACTTATTTCTTGGGATGGGCCGGGCCTGGCCGGGCCTGCATATTGAGCAGTTGGATGGGCTGGTCTGGGCCTGTGCCGTGTTCTTTACACATGGGTCGGGCTGGGCTGGGCTGGACTATCTGGTGGGCTGGGCCGGGCCGAGATCTTCAGGCCCATGCTCATCCCTACTACCTACACACCACCCAGTTACACATATGGGACATCCTGCAATAATTGCGGTTCCATGGTCATGCGGGGTGACCCCCACTATTCTTCCATCACTCACTCAATCCCCAATCCCCTAAACCCCAGAATTTTTTCAAAGGATTTTCACCCTGTCTAACATTTTGTCAGAATGTCCCCCTGCTCCAGAGTCCACCCCCTCCCACTCTCCAGTTGACCTGACCCAGTTGCAGGTATGTCTCCCCCACCCCTAACAGCACACCCCGAGGAACATAAATGGTTGTTATTTCCCCAGTTTGGACGAAAAAGTTGAGAGAATACTGAGGGGTGTAACATGGGACATGGCTACCCTCTCACTTTTTGCTCCAGAGACCCCCCCCCCCACCAAAAGGTGTCATTTACCTCCTCCCCCACTCCAGACCTCATTACAATTATGCCTCAGACCCATACAAGGTCTGGCCGAGTGGGGGGGGGGTCAAAATTGGGTGTGGGTAGATATTCTGAATTGGAACGAATATATTTGGTTGAAAGCATTTTTGGTCAAGACAAGGTCAACATGCATTGCATTTTAGCGGTTGTATGAGCCTACCGCCACCTATGATGAAAGCGCCCTAGAGGCAAGAGCACCAGCCGCAAGTTATAAGCGCTCACCCTATGGTAAGCGCACCCCCCCCCCCTCTTCATAATTACCACCGCCTCTCACAATTCGCACCACACCCCTGTAGTCTGGGATGATCCCACGCAGAACTAGACAATTCTAGATTCCCAGCAAGTCGACTTTTGCCACTCAGTCGACAACTTCGAGTGGATTTTTCGATCTAGACGTAGTAAAAGACACCGACAGGCAGTGTCGGTGTTGTGGGTGTATTTTTTGCAATGTCAGATTTTTGCTCATTTCGCCATTTTCGGCACTTATCGGTACTTGTCGCCAAAACGAGCAGCTTCCTGGCGCATGCGAGGCGAGGCCGAGTCGATCGAGCCATCGCCCGTCCCGATCCGTCGAGCCGTTCTAGAGACCAAAATAGCTGACGCATGCACGTTTTCTAAGAAACGCGTATCGCTGTTAGGACAAAATATAAGTCGCACCAAAATATTTGTCCCAGAGTGGTATTTTTGTCAGTTAATATCCGCTTCACATAGCAAAACGAATAGCATCCTGGGGCATGCGGGGCGAGGCCGAGTCGATCGAGCCATCGCCCGTCCGGATCCGTCGAGCCGTTGGAGAATCCGAGCAGTCACCAACCAACGGACAGCCGCCGGAGTTGTAAGTAGACTAGACGCCCGTAGCGGCCTTCGGCCGCCCCCCCCCCATCCAATCCACCTGTCTAGCGGGCTAGCTGTTCAGCGTGCCATCCAGACCAGTCTGCCTGTCAATTGCGCTAGTTGATCAGTGTGCCATCCAGTCCACCTGTCGACTGCGCTACCTGTTCAGCATGTCGTCCAGACCGCCTGTCAATTGCGCTAGTTGCTCAGTGGGTCAACTTGTCCCCGTGGTGAGCGCGCTAGCTGTTCAGTGGGTCGACTCGTCCCCGTGACGAGCGCACTCAGCTGTTCAGTGCTTCGACTTGTCCCGTGGCGAGCGCGCTAGCTGTTCAGTGTGCCATCCAGTCCGCCTGTCAGTCGCGCTAGCTGTTCAGCGTGCCGTCCAGTCCGCCTGTCAGTCACGCTAGTTGTTCAGCGTGCCGTCCAGTCCGCCTGTCAGTCGCGCTATGTAGCTGTTCAGTGCGCCATCCAGTCCGCCTGTCAATCGCGCTAGCTGTTCAGTGCGCCATCCAGTCCGCCTGTCAATCGCGCTAGCCATTCAGCATGCTGTCCAGTCCACCTGTCGATCGCGCTAGCTGTTCAGCATGCCGTTCAGTCCGCCTGTCAGTCGCGCTAGCTGTTCAGCGTGTCGTCCAGTCTGCCTGTCGATCGCCCCAGCTGTTGAGCGTGATGTCCAGTCCATCTGTCAATCACGCTAGCTGTTCAGCGTGCCGTCCAGTCCGCCTGTCAGTCGCACTAGCTGTTCAGTGCGCCATCCAGTCCGCCTGTCAATCGTGCTAGCTGTTCAGCGTGCCGTCCAGTCCGCTTGTCAGTCGCGCTAGCTGTTCAGTGCGCCATCCAGTCCGCCTGTCAATCGCGCTAGCTGTTCAGTGCGCCATCCAGTCCGCCTGTCAATCGCGCTAGCCGTTCAGCGTGCTGTCCAGTCCACCTGTCAATCGCGCTAGCTGTTCAGCATGCCGTCCAGTCCGCCTGTCAGTCGCGCTAGCTGTTCAGCGTGTCGTCCAGTCTGCCTGTCGATCGCCCCAGCTGTTGAGCGTGATGTCCAGTCCATCTGTCAATCACGCTAGCAATTCAGCGTGCCGTCCAGTCCGCCTGTCAGTCGCACTAGCTGTTCAGTGCGCCATCCAGTCCGCCTGTCAATCGTGCTAGCTGTTCAGCGTGCCATCCAGTCCGCTTGTCAGTCGCGCTAGCTGTTCAGTGCGCCATCCAGTCCGCCTGTCAATCGCGCTAGCTGTTCAGTGCGCCATCCAGTCCACCTGTCAATCGCGCTAGCCGTTCAGCGTGCTGTCCAGTCCACCTGTCGATCGCGCTAGCTGTTCAGCATGCCGTCCAGTCCGCCTGTCAATCGCGCTAGCTGTTCAGCGTGTCGTCCAGTCTGCCTGTCGATCGCCCCAGCTGTTGAGCGTGCTGTCCAGTCCATCTGTCAATCACGCTAGCTGTTCAGCGTGCCGTCCAGTCCGCCTGTCAGTCGCACTGGCTGTTCAGTGCGCCATCCAGTCCGCCTGTCAATCGCGCTAGCTGTTCAGCGTGCCGTCTAGTCCGCGTGTCAGTCGCACTAGCTGTTCAGTGCGCCATCCAGTCCGCCTGTCGATCGCACTAGCTGTTCAGCGTGCCATCCAGTCCGCCTGTCGATCGCGCTAGCTGTTCAGCATGCAGTCCAGTCTGCCTGTAGAGCACCCTACTGTTTGGCGTGATGACAAGGCCGTGCATCGTGCGCGCCAACTGGCTGCAAAGGTCTGGCCGACTGGCCGTGAGGATCCGTCTGAGTCAGCCGCCATGTGCGTCCATTGGTCTTTTGCAGTGGTTCGAATTTTCGTAAAAGCGTTTTTAGCAACTCTGACAAATTGACCAACTGTTGGCAAATGCCATTCACATTTGAGAAACGTTCTGGCGATGGCTGGTCGAACGAGCCGCGTCGCATCCTTATCCATGAACGCGTGCTATATTGCCGTCGTGTTGTTTAGTTTTTAGGATCGTTTGTTTCCTTGCCCTTTTAGGTATACTACTTACCCCTTTAGGTTCAAGCGTAGTAAAAGACACCGACAGGCAGTGTCGGTGTTGTGGGTGTATTTTATGCAATGCCAGAATTTTGCTAATTTCGCCATTTTCGGCACTTATCGGTACTTGTGGCCAAAACGAGCAGCTTCCTGGCGCATGCGAGGCGAGGCCGAGTCGATCGAGCCATCGCCCGTCCCGATCCGTCGAGCCGTTTGTGAGTTAAGTTTTCTTGACGCATGCAGGCTTTATAAGAAACGCGCGTCGTTGTAACTAAACAAAACATTAGTCGCACCAAAATATTTGTCCCAGAGGGGTATTTTCGGCAGTTAATATCCGCTTCGGATAGCAAAACGAATAGCATCCTGGGGCATGCGAGGCGAGGCCGAGTCGATCGAGCCATCGCCCGTCCAGATCCGTCGAGCCGTTAGAGAGTTAGAGCCTCCACCAACCAACCAACCAACGGACAGCCGCCGGAGTTGTAAGTAGACTACAGTACAAAGCAATGACACAGCAAACCTGCTTGGAAAAAAATGAACAGTTTGAAATGGTCAGCTTCAGCTCAACAAGTGATTAAGGTGACGGCAGAGCCAGAACCTTAACGATTTCGTGGCTTTAACTTTAACGTTACTGTACATGCAAATTTTCACTATAGACAGAAATTTTCATATTACCGTAACTTTTTACATAGTTCGGTTTCACGATTTCGTTTCCACCGTGTTTAAAAGAACGCGCCATTTACCGTAAGTTCGTAATGCGAGACCCTTTGCTTGTGCAGTAGACTGAAACGATGCTATGCCATTGCACAAGAGAAAAACCGTGGTTCCGTTCCGGACAACTTCTAGCGGTTTCTATCCGCGTGCGAGCTGCCGCTGTTTACCCGCCTTTTTTTGGGCTAACCGAAATTGCTGACTGTTCCGTGTCCGCCCTCCACTTTGACTCAGCGTGAGTCACGCGCGCTAACATATCCTAGGGCCTTTGCGCGTGTTGTCATCATTCCCCTTTCGTGTTTGTTTTCCGTAGTTTTCCGCTATTCTGCGTACAACAAAGTGAGCTACTCTCATTCAGAAGGGCCGCCGATAGGGACGCTTGGAATTCTTTTGATTTTTCGACTGAAATTCGAGAAATTTTCCAAACATGTCCTGGCAGTCGTACATCGAGAACCTCGAGAAGAGCAGCGACGCCGTCACGGGCGCGGCCATCGTCTCACTGGCCGACGGCTCCGTCTGGGCAAAGAGCGACAGTTTCCAGGCGAGTTTGGTTTTTTTAATTTTTAATAAAAAAGGGAAATTATTAAAAAAATGTCGACTGCAGGCCTCCGCCGCGCAGCTCCAGACGCTCGTCGCCTACTACGGGCAGGACGCCGACATCAACAAGGCCGCCGAGAAAGGCGTCGATATTGAGAGTTTGTCATTTTTTTTTGAATTTTGCGAATTAATTTTCAAGAATTCGTTTCTCCTCTTCTAGAGACGCACTTCGTGGTGCCGCGCGTCGACGGCAACCTCATCTTCGGTATGAAGAACGACTCCGGCCTCTTCGCCATCAAGACCAAGCAGAGTGCGTGCGTGCGTGCGCGTTCGTGTGTCGGTGTGTAGGTAGACCCGATCTCTTCGTTCAGCGGTGCTGGTTCTGCTGTTCACGGGCGATCGGGATTCGGGCAAGCCGGCCGAGTGCAGAGCCGCCATCGAGCGAATGGCCGAGTACTTAGAGGGCAGCAACTACTAGGCGACACCCCAACTCCCAAGCGTCCCCGTTCCTCCATTCCCAAAGGATCGCATACGCGTGTCGGTCGCGCTTTCCAATGAGCTGTGTGTGTCCCGCTCTCCGCTGCTGGCCTCGCGCGAAGCAAACACGCACAGCGCTTGTGTGGACACGCCTTGGCGAGCGACGCGACACCACCACCACCCGCACTTGGGTCTCTGTTTCAAGATTCCTCCTCCTATCCCTCCCACTCTCTTGTCTCTTCAATAAGTAAGCTAAGACCCAACCCGAAACGGGCGATACAATTCCCGCAGAATGCAGTCCAATTCCCCGTCTGCAAGTGCAACAGTGCAAGATTACCTCCCCCCCAGCTTCCTCCAATTTCCTAGGTTCATAGGCTAGGCTAGTCGCGTCGTGCTTTGTGGGTTCTCTCTCTGTTCGTGCGTGCTTGGCCGGTGAATCTTCACTCTCTGCGGTTGGCGTGCGTGCGTGCGTCGCTTGGTCCGGCCGGTGTGTTCCTTATGGCGAGTCGAGTAAAGCGTTCGTTTAGACAAAAGCTGCTCTCAAACGCGCTGCATTTTGTTGGCATCTACCTTGCGGGGGGTGGGGGGTTTCCTGCCAGGGAATGAAGCGCCCCAGCTGGGAGGGGTTTCCATTCCATTCGAATGTCTCCTCGGCTAAGTCGAGGATTCCTACCAATTTTCTCGGGCCGGGCCCATTTGAGATAACGCGATTCCGAACGGGGGCCTATGCGTCTCGCACGCAAAGTTCGACTTTTCCCAAGGGCGGGGAGTGGGGGTGGTTGGCGCTGATTCGACGCCAAACCAGCGCCGCAAGCCAGCTAGCTGAGGCGCCGTAAGCGTTTCTCGGCCGTCTGGGCATAGCTGCGTCTCTCCGTCTAGTTCACAGCACAGCACTAGCTTCACCCCCTACCCCACGCACATACACACACACAAACAACGCGGCGAATCAAGCCAGTCGAGCTGCCAGTCCATCGCTAGTGGGCGGGGGCGGGCAGACGCGAAAACAGCTGCCCCCACAGACGCCGGGTGCTATCACTACCATACGTATAACTGGGCGGGGGCTTGCGCTCCCCCCACTATTTTTTCAACACCCCCAACCCCCCAGAATTTTCCCAAGGGATCTTCTTCACCCCATTTATATCCTTTTTGTCCAAGAAGTACCAGTATACTCAAAAAATGGTCCGTTACCCCCTCCCCTTTTTTGCTCCAGACCCCCCCCCCTAGATTTCGGGCATTTCCCTCCCCCCCCCACTCTTCCAAGCCCGGGTACAGGTAAGCGTACGAAACGAAACGGACCGTTACTTCTGCAGGGGCAAGTGTCACGATGTCGCTCTACTTCGAGCAATACATGGACGGACTGCGAACGCTGCCGGCGGAGCTGGCCGCGAAACTGAAAGCGCTCTACCAACGCGACGTCGACAGTCACGCCAAACTGCTGGTCATCGACGCCAAAGTCAAGTGCGCGGGCGCGGGAAAAAATTTGCAAATTGATGGAAGGCAGTGATATTGCAATGCTTGCAGGAAGTGTCTGCGCACCAAGGGCGCCGAGTCGCGTCAGAAGCAGTACGAGGAGATACGGAAGCTGTTCAAAGAAACGAAATCCATCGCTGACGAAAAAGTTCGATTTTGATGCTTCGCGATTTTCGGTTTCGTCAAAGTTCGACTTGCAGGTTCGGGTGGCGTCGACGACCTACGAAATGGTCGACAAACACATCCGTCGACTCGACGCCGACCTGCAGTCGTTTGAAGAGGACGTTCGCAAGCGACTGCTGGAGATCAAAGATGACGGTTCGCTGACCCCCCCCCCTTATCCCCCCGTCTGCTTCTGTAATTTGTCTGACCTGGTGGGGGGGGGGGGGGGGGGGTCTGAACCGGGGAGAGTGGGGGGGGGGGGTGTGGCATACCTGTAACCGGGTCTGCAGAGTTGGGGGGGGGGGGGCTAAATGGCCAAATTGGGGGGTAGCCGACCACTTTTGACTTATACTGGTATTTTGGCCACAAATGGGTATAAATAGGCTCAAAATAGTGTTATTTGGCTGTTTTATGGTTATATAACACGGAAACGCAGTGAAAAACACCAACATTTACTCACTTTTACTATTTTCGACATAGAAATTCTGGGGGGGGGGGGAGTTGGGTGGGTGTTGGAAAAATAGTGGCAGCCCCAAAGCCCCCCCCCTCCCCCCATTTACAGGTATGAGGTGGGGTAACAGGTTAGTGTCCACATCTGAACTGCTTCTTGCCGAATTGGTTGTTTGGGTCGATAAAATGGGTCGAAAATATGCTGCTAATAGGCTATGTACAGACATACCTAGGCAGGTTTTGGACACTGTACACTGTAAAAGACTCGACACTGTGTCGAGCAATATGCGGAGCTCGAGAAGTGTTCAAAAGAATTCTGTCTGGAGGCTGAGTTCTACGTGACGCGTGGGTGGGTGGGGATGGGTCATTGGTGTGAGCTCCTCACCCCCCCCCCCCCCCCTTCCGGCTTCCGCCCTGTCGGTGACGATGATTTTGCCAATACGGGGATCCGATTTCAGTCGACGACGACAACCCCACCGTCTCTGAGCCGCCGCAGAAGGGGCGAAAGCGCAAGCGACCGGCCTCGCCTACCCCCGCCCCCAAGTCATCGAAGAAAAAGAAACTCGTGGAACCAAAGAGCGCCCAAAAGGTGGCTGTGTCCGCATTTTTGTGCAGCTGCGTATAATCAGTGGCAGTAGCTCTCTCTCATCGCAGGGCAAGAAGCCCGGTCGAAAGTCGACCAAGAACAAGCAGCAGCGAGACTCCTCGCCAGACGTCAGCTCGCCCATCGCCAACATCGCTGGAATCTGTGCGTCTCGCATGACTTGGCTTCGCATGGCAGTGTCTGTCCCTTGAACCGTAGCCAAATTTTTTGCTGACAACACCGTGACTGCAACACTTGTGTGTGTGTGTGTGTGTGTGTGTGTGTGTGTGTGTGTGTGTGTGTGTGTGTGTGTGTGTGTGTGTGTGTGTGTGTGTGTGTGTGTGTGTGGCGGGGGGGGGGTCTAGAGATTCAACGCTTCCTAGTCGTACCCCCCACCCTCCCACTCGATCCACCCTTATATTTTCTTTTACTACATCCCCAGTGGTGGTCAGTGGTCGGTCCCTGTTCTAATGTCGGTCGTTTTGCCCTCATGGTTCATCTGAAGCAGACGTGCAGTTACGTACGTAACCGAATGCAGGTGGGGGGGAGGGGGTGCCTGAATGGCTGGACATTCCGGAAAATTCTGTGTGCTTCACTAAAGAGGGAGGTGCATTGACACAAAGATCTGGGCAAAGTCGTGTCGACTCGTCGATGTGATGGGTCGTGCATGGTCTTGTTGAGCTTGCAGCGGCGACGGAGGCTCAGCAGCTGGCGCAGCTGCCGGCGGCGGCGCTGATCCAGCAGCTGACGGGCCAGACGGACGAGGCGGTGATGGACATGCCCGTCGACCCCAACGAGCCCACCTACTGCCTCTGCCACCAGGTACGGTAAGTCCCTCCCTTGACACGCGCAACTGATTTGGGGCCCCCGTCTCCCTGAAATATGGATGTTTTAAAGTTTGCCCAGCTTCTGCCGACTGCCAATAGTGCGTCTTTTACACAGTTTCTGCAGCGACCAAAAACTGCTGGAAATTGCGCCGTACTTTGATCAATAGTTACATTTTTACGCCGTCTCCCTCTCACATACTCGCTTCATACCACCACCACCGCACTTGTAGCCGGGGGTCCCCCTCCCCACCCAACCTCCCCACACATGTAACCGAGGCTCTCACCCAACCACCCCGCTTCTCGGGGGGTGGGGGGGGGGGCAAGGTAGCGAGTAGTTTGGCGACGTCTGCTAGGGAACTGAATGGGGCTGCGTTGTTGAGGTGTCGTTCGGTCAGATGGTGGGCTGCGACAACGCCGACTGTCCCACCGAGTGGTTCCACTTCGGCTGCGTCGGCCTCAAGGACAAGCCCAAGGGCAAGTGGTTCTGCCCCAGCTGCGCGGAAGAACGCAAGAAGCCCAAGCACAGCTGAACGAACTACTGCTGCCGCATACCCACCACCCATTTCTGCACAATCTCACTGTACTTGTGTGTCTGTATCTATGGTGTACTATACGATGTTTTTTGTGTTTGTACGATGCTTTCGTGGGTGGCAGTGGACGCGCATCGCTCGTTGCGGCAGCAACTTGTGGTTTGGGTCGTCGCGCAGTGTTTCGTATGGGTTTCCGCAGCTCGCGGTTGTTTGCGTGTGATGGCAGCCATTCCGGCAACTACCGTATTTTGTATCGACAGACCAATTCAACATTAACCGTATCCTTTCGTTGATCAAAATTTCATGCATACCTGTAACTGAGGGGGGGGGGCTTTGGATGCCCACTATTTTTCATCACCCCCTGACCCCCCAGAATTTCCCTGAGTATAATTTAAAAAAATGGTCGGCTACCCCGACTACTTGCTCCAGAGACCGCCCCCCCCCACCAAGAATTCCGCGATTTAGTCCCCCACTCTGCCAGACCCGGTTTCAGGTATGATTTCCTGACAGCGAAGTGCCAAGCGCCGGTGTATGCAGAGCCGCCGGCTTGCCGTGTGTGATTGCAGAGTGATTCCGGGGCAGCTTTCCAGACGAGAGATTTGAGAACGCGCGTACGCGTATGTATGCGTTTCCAGCCCATGTACGCACTGGCGGATCCAGGGGTGGGGGAAAGGGGGAATTCCCCCTCCCGAAATCGGAAATCTAGGGGGGGAAAAGGGGGGAAAGGGATAGGCGGTGGGAGAAGAAACACGCCTCGTGGGGCTAGTTTTCAGCATAAAATTGCTTGAAGGTGGTCGAAAACAGGAAAATTTTCGCCTGCGGCGCCGTTTATATTCGTTAATCGTCGAATATAGACCGATTAGGTGCCCAAGCCACTGCCAAAATGGGCCAACATCCAAAAAGTTCAACAGGGTCCTCCCTTCTGCAAAATTCCTCCCCCCTCCGAAATTTTTTTCTGGATCCGCCAGTGCATGTACGCACATTTTTCGTAAATCGGCGTTGGGTTCGTCGGCCGTGTGAGGCCAGCGATCGGTTGGCGAAGATCCGCTCGGTCGAACTCGGCAAAAGGCGACTCTGGCCGTTCGACCGGAACGATTGACGCCCATTTGACCGCCGGCCGCCGCGCGAAATGGACGCCGCCGCCAAGCGGGGGAGTCTAAACGCCAAACTGACGCGCGGCGGCGGCCTTCCCTTTGTACCCCCCCCCCTCTCGCGAAAGAGCCCCAAACATCCGCCGTCGCGGCGGAGGCGGCGGCCGTCAGTCCACAATTGTAGCGCCTTGGGGGAGGGGGAATTGCTAATAACCCAGACGGCGGACCCAAATCGGCTTTGTGAGAGCGGCCGTCCGCTACCGGATGACAGGTGCCTCGGCGTCGCTCTATGGGAGAGAGCGGGGGTCCTTCCCCCCCCCCCGAGCCATTCTGGCGACGCCCCACCCACCCCCGCAGCGTTGTTTCCCTCCTCCTCCTTGCAGGGCGCGTGTCGATTGGGTGTCAGAGTCAGGTCGCGGCGGCTAGCGGCTTCTGGCCGCTGGAGCCTATCAAACGCTTCCAAGTCACTGGGCTCCAATGACCACCGCTGCTCAGTTGACAGTCGTCCTCGATGCGACTAGCAGCGCGCCCCTCTCTCTCCCTTCTCTTTCCCGTCCGGACCCGTTATTCGTCCCAGGTGGCGAATTTGGACGACCGCCGGCTGCCTGCCAGCCGATGTATCGGATATTCGGGCGCCGGGCGCGCTCTGCGCTGGGTTCGGCGGATTTATTTGCCTTAGATGTTTACGCCAGCCGGCCGCCAAGTGGTGTATAAGATGGAGAGCGGCCGGTCGGCTACTGCCGCCGAGTATCAAGGAGTGCGCTTGTGCTAAGTGGCACCAATTCTCTTTGAGAAGCCGGCAGCGCATAATTTCTCGCGAGCTGCTGCTGCTGCTGCTGCTGCCGTTGCCGTTTCTCCGCTGCCAAATGCGCATGTTGATAAGCTCCGCGCCGTGCCGCGTCTTTTTCTCCCCAGGGCCGAGGGGGGAGGCGAGAAGAGCTCGATAGCGAGCTCTCCATCCGCTTTTACAACGCCATGGAAACGACGACGACGACGGCGTTCGCCTCTCCCCATTTACAGGAGGCCTAATCGACCGAGCGGCGACAACGAGATTACTTTATGGCGTCTGCTGCTGGCGCGCTCCTCGTCGGCGCCACAACTCGCTTCTCACTCGTCCGAATCTACGCTGCGTAGTACGCCGGTCGACAGCTGCGGTGCCGCGCTGTCCGTACCCCCCTGCCCAAGTCAGATCGGGTCATCAGCGGCAGCCAAGAAGCGAACACGACCCGTCATGTCGGACACGGCCAACTGTCGTCTGGGAGGAGACGATGCGGGCCCGGTCACCTGTTTTCTGGACGCCGACGTCCTGGGCGACGCCCTGCTCAAGGCCAGCGTCGATCCCTGCAGCGAGCCGACGCAGCTCAACGTACTCGTCAAGGTTGGTCAACTGTGGTAGCTTGAAGGATGTCGTCTGATCTAATCGACCGACATGTGCTTGTCCTGTACACTGTACAGTACACGACGCATGGAATTACTTCATTGCTGAACTGCGTTGCCATGCGGCCCCTGGAATCCGCAAGATTCTTTGCTGCGTTCTTTGATGTGCGGCGTTCCGCTCAAGGTTCTGTTTGAAATTTACGACAGCGCGTACAATGGGGATGCCTGCCTTTCCCACCACAGCGGCTGTGTAACGCGAGCGCTTCGAGACGCCTTCTTGAGGAGGGGGCCATGCGTCCCTCGCCATTCGCCAATTACCGAATAAAGGACGCTGCTTGGGGGTCGATCGATCAACTTGCGCCTTTGTCTCCACGCGTCGAGTGGGGGCTCGCAAATATTTGCACGGCGGTCGCTTGCTTGCGCAATTGCCGGACCGGGGTAGGGGGCATCGGAGTGTCGCGCTCAGGACGTCTCAGCAGAGGTCTGCCGGACACGGCAGCGGCTCATTAGCGGCTCGCAGGTGACACTCGATTTGCTAATTATGGGTGTGACAGGCTCGGCCCAAGCAGGCACGGAATGAGAGAGGGGTCGGTAGGGAACAGTGGAAACAATGCGGACGACCGTTCAAGAGAAGCCCTGTAATTTGCGGGCGGACAGCAACATGTGGCGACGACAACCAATTAGCGAGCGCACGGCACAGCACGCACACACGCGCCTCCGTGTTCAGGTGCGCGACATGGGCGGCTACCTGCTCAAGTACCTGGCGGGCAATCAGGACGAGTCGCGTCTCTTCGGACCCGCTCGCTTCCCGCTGACACTGGACGTGCGATTCGAACCCACTGGCGACCAATACGCACTCTCCGTATGTTAGTTACAACAAATTCGCATACAACATTTGCCAAAAATCACACTATTGTACACCACTTTTTAGGGCTGCCTGACAACGCTGATGACGGGTCATCGAGACTGCTTCGCCGTGCGCGCGTCCATTCCCTCGAGAGAGTGTCAGGCGTCTTCGCCTCGTGGTATGCAGTCTTTCTTCCGCAATTCTGATATGGGTGTCGGTAGAGTCGGATTCTTGCGTCGTTCAGATCCTTCGACGTTCGCGGTCTTGCTGCTCGCTGCGCTGTCGCTGCTACTGCTGTCGAGCGTCGCGCTAGGCCTCGCGCTGGCTGCGGTGCGCTGGCGTCGCGCCCGCTCGGCCGGGGCGAAGGAGCGTCGCCTCGTCGAGTCGGGCCGGACGTCGAAGGCGGAGGAGGTGCTGTCGACCAGCTCCGAGGTGCCGATCCTGAGCCACGCGAGCCGCTACCGCGCCTCGAGCCGGTCCAGCGTGCTGCTGGCGGACGCGCGGCGCTGCAAGCTCGTCCAGACGAGCACGGACGCGCTCTGCGGAGGACCGCTGACGCGCCAGGCGCAGACGAGCACCACGCAACTCCACGCCGACGGCCTCTTCAGCCCGGACGCCTGTGGCGGCGGAGGCTTCGGCAGCAGCGCCGGCTCCTGGGACACGGGCCTCGGCTCGGGCCCCGGCTCCGACCAGAGCAAGAGGCACTCGCCACGCGCCCTGCAGGCGCCTTGCCAACTCGTCACGGCCGACTTGTGAGAGCAGCCGGCGGACGGACAAAACTTGTTCGCCGCTGGTGACGAGCTCATTTGTGACACACACACGTGCAGTGTACGACGCCACGCTCGACTACACCCACTGCCGTGCCCCTCGCGTGACTGACGAACAAATTGTGCAGTGTTCACAACCACAAGGAAGCACGGCTCACAGTACCGTGGCTTGTGATTACGATATCTGACTGAAAAACGAATGTCAGATTCGTGATCAGCACGCTCGATTGCAACATTTTTAACACTGAAGTCGCAAATTCGATGTATCACGTACTCCACGCGCGGATTGTGGCAAATGGGGCTCTTAAAAATGGCGGTGAATTGTGCCGAGCCAGCTACACACAAATTTTCAGCTCAATCCATCCAGCACAACTTTCTCTACACCTGGCTAGAATCGCTCGCTTGACTCAATCCAAGCGGTTGCTTTCGAAGAGCAGTGCACCGATAAGAGAGAGGTCAATAAGAGAAGATGCCGACTTCGTGATAGCAGCGTCAGCTCGTGGATTTTTTATCAGAAACGCGAAGTTGTCTGGTTTGCCTCGTTGTGAAGAGGCGCATGTGGTGCGTGTTTCTATGAGTCGACTTCATGGCGGAATTGTGCTGCAACAAATTTCGGGCCGTGCCGGGCCTACAATTTGGGGGTGTGGGGGTCCTGAATTTCCAGGCCCGTGTCGATCTCTAGCTCACAGATAACAAAGGTTCAGAAATTGCGCGCGCACGTTGACAAGGAAACACGGCTCACATATCACAGAAAGCTCACAGATTGCATTGTATACGTCCGTTCACAGCATTGTACACGTCGTAGGAGAGCTCGCAGGTTGAGTTGAGTCAACGCGAGCGGACACGTTCGTGGCCACGTAAAAGTGCCGCCACTTGCCTCACCGAGTGTCAGAGTCGTTGTTGGCGTAGAAGCGCTTGTTCCGTTGTCTACAAGGCTTGGCTTGCAGAAGCTTCCAGACTGAGAGGATGCTGAAGCTTCTCGTGGTGTGCCTTTGCCTCGTGGCTGCGCAGCCATGCCGCGGCCTCAAATATCCCATGTGCAAGAAGGAAAACCTGACGTCGCGTGTACCCGCTACGATCAACGGCAAGAATATATACGTCGATGCAATTTTGGTGAAGAGGGTGGGCGACACGGTGTCGAGGTGAGTTCGCCAGCTTCCAATTTCATTTGAGCGTTGCCATTCCCGCGCGCAGCGCATTGCGCCGCCAACCTAACACATTTTGGTCTGGATTTATTATGGGGTCGTTTCCACAGTTAGGTGTATCTTTGATTTTCTGTAAGTTTGTTGATACACAACACGTGTAGCGTACTACACCGCCACACCGACTACACCTGCTATGGTGCTCCTTGATTGCACGACTGTCGAACAAATTGAGCGAATTGACGACAAGAATTCAAGCGGTATTGAATATTGTTACTATTGAATCAATATATCAATATTGAATATAGATACTGAATCACTTCTGCTCAAGATGATATAGTGCCCAATTTTTACTATTGAATGTAATGACTGGAGATGTAATGACGCGACGCGAGAAAAATCAAACAAAAAAATCACTTCTGAGCACTTTGTAGCAGGTGTCCTGCCTGAGTTGTAGCGGCTAGTATGAACTCGCCGAGTCGCCGCGCTAAAAAAAAAGATCTGATAATACTAAAGTAAGGATACCAGTATGTCACTAGGCGCCTGTGTAGGTCACCACCACTGAGAAATCTGGGGAGGGCAGTCTCTGGACATCTGGGGAAGGCAATTGTCCAAATTGCCCTCCCCTGGATACACCACTGCAATCCGTGCGTGTAGTGATGGTTCCAATCTGCGTTTACATGTCCGCTCGAATGAATGTTCGCCAGTCCAGTCAACGGAAGCATCCGTCAATCAGGGTTGCCACGACACTCCGCTGACTTGCCGTTTGGTCCCATTCCTTCGGCGTTGCTGCATATTGTTTTGCACCGTTCTCATTAAACCGTATTTGCACCGTTCTCATTATACCGTATTTGCATGAGCATCCTGTGTCGTCAGATGTGAGAGCGACCTCTGCTTCATTCAAAGGATCTGAAGAAGGATGCACGCAGTTACTACAAGCCTCGTTCTCTGGGGTCTTTTGGGAAGAGGTACAAACGAGACTTCAGTTGCTGCGGTTTCTATAGTGCTGCCTTCTCATACAGTGTCCCTTCATATAATGCCGCCACCTATTGCGCCGCCCCTCCTAAAGCACCGCAAAATCGGCAATTTCGACGGTGGAATTTGCTCTCCTTTACAACATTTTTGTAGTTCACCCCACCTTCAACAATTCTAATACCTACTGTAGAGAACGAACTTTTGATTTGTGTTTATTGGGGAACGAATGTCGGATCCGTGCTGTGCGCGACCGCTCCATGAATTTCCAACTTCAATGGCTTCACAATTAGTGGAACTCGCACACTGGAACGTCGCAGCATGGATTGAAGAGCTCCAAAAGCTCCCCAATGTGATTCACCCCTCCTACATACAGTATGTATTCGAATTTTCGAACAAAACAATTTTCCCCAGATGCTCCCGTAAATCCTCCAATAGTGCTACCGGGTCACTTTCAACCTTACTCATGTACCTACCACTTTATTTTTGCGGGCACACGGCATAACATACCCATCACCCCCGGGGGCACTATTGGAGGGGGGGGGGTGGCACTATGCTTTCAACCTTGCCTTACGCGGGGGCACAACTGGAGAAAGGGCTCTATTGTAGAATTTTCGGTATTTGGACGGTTTACGGTAGTGATCTGATGCACTTCAGCTCTGGGCTGCGACCAAGTCTGGGGTCTTGCCTACTCGGTGAACCCCGAATCGTCGACGAGCACCGGCGGTCTGAGCTCGACCGCGGACGGCTGCTGCGCCGAGTGCGCGGCGGCCGCCGACTGCGTCGTCTGGCGGCTCCGATACAAGTCGGGTGCGTGGAACTGCCTGCTCTACTCCACCGACACCGGCCACATGCTCAACCTGACCGAACACCCTACGGAGACCTTCGACGCCGTGATCACCGGAGGCCCGCAGCCAGGTGACGACCCGAGTGCTGGTTGTCGAGATCGAGCGTCCCACGGGTTCGCTCGCGGTCCAGCGTGCGGTCATCCTGGCTTCCACCGACTGGGGCGCACGCGTGGCGTCTCGTTGCTGACGAGCGGCAAGTCCAAGGAGGCGGCTCTCGCGTACCGCTGGCACTACGCGTCGGCGCGGGCGCACTGCCGCTCGCTGGCCGCGAACTGGCGAGACGGACAGCTGTGAACCCGGCTCGCCGCTCCCGTCGACGCGCCACTAGCCGATTACATACGCGCGAATTCGGTGCGTGCTGCTGTGGCTCCGCGCTGCTCCAAACGTTCCATCCGCGCGACAGCTGTCCCGCGACTACTTGGCCCATAGAGACAACGCCTACGCGTTCACGGGTCTGCGCAAAGTGCCGGGCACAGGGGGATCGCGGGTCCAGTACGAGACGGAGGAGGGCGGCGTCGCGGTTGTCTCCACGTCGTCGCTCCCGTTCGAGCCAATCTGGACGTCAGACGCCAACGAGTGCGTCGTCTACGAATCGGACGGGAGCTACACCGATCATGACTGCGACGCGGACACCTTGAACGCCAGGGAGGCGCTCAGCTTCTGCGAAATGAACTTCAGTACGGAAAGGGCGATGTGTACGAACCGGCACGCACGCACGCACGCACGCACGCACGCACGCACGCAAGCACGCACGCACGCACGCACGCACGCACGCACGCACGCACGCACGCACGCACGCACGCACGCACGCACGCACGCACGCACGAACGTGCGTGCGCGCCTCTCTAAAGCAACACGGAACCGCAATTCCAGTCAGCTACTCCGATACGAAGCCGTGCCCAGGGGGAGCACTGACTGGCTGCTCTGCAGACGGCCGAGTCATTTGCGGTAATAAAAAAAATTTGTCGTTGTTTTTACAATTTCTTAGGGAGAACTGAAATGAGGCAGAAAGAAATTATGTTACATGAAGTTAGAACGAAAAAAAGAGAAATGAGACAAAAGAAAGGGTCGAAGACTTGGGCATTTGTGCGACTTGTTGGCGAGCTCGATTTAGAGCTGAATTCGTCCTCTGCGATGAGCCGTTCTCCGACGCGAAAGACGGCGCTCTTCTCGAGACAGCCACGACGATGGCTCCGTCGCAGCTGGGGCTCGCTGAGGAGCGCTTACGATGGCTTGCCCTGCGTCCAGGCTTGCTTTAGGTACTACTCTACAGGATGCTGCATTGATCTGCACCAAAAGAGCTCCTCAACTCTCACTCGAATGACCGCCCAGAGTAGAGGGTTTGGTTGACAAGGACTAAGGAGCCCCCCACTAAAAACCGCGCGGCAGTGCGCTTTTTGGACAAGCGTTGCACATTCAACATTTGCTGTTCAAAACTGGTACTGAAACAGCATGGTCAAAGCTTACAGTGTAATTTTCTATTTCTGGCATGGACAGCTTCCTATACATAGAGGGACAGTTTAGATATTGCCAATGTTCGCCGCAGAAAGTGATTTGCAGATACCCTACATACATCCTAGAGCCGACCAATTTTAAAGCTGTGTACGACTATTACTCGTTTCAGAGACGCTCGTTGTTTGGCGGTGGCCGAGCGGCGCTCGCCGTCGCCGACTCCGCGCTGCCTCTTCTTCACGGCAGGGGACCTGGCCGCACTCGAGACGGAGCACAGCGAAGACTACGACCTGCTGATCATAGTCGGCAACTGAGGAGCGCGACAAACACCGCTCAACCCTAGGTCCGGGGCCCGCGCCGCTCGCCAGTCCTTTTGCACGTCTGAATCCGTGCGTCGAGCGACACCCTCAATTTCTCTGCGGACTAATCAAATATTTTTAATTTACCGTAAATCCTCCACTACAACCCCCCCCCCCCTCCAATAGTGCCCCCGGGTAAGGAGAGGTTTAAAGAAATAGTGCCCCGAGCCCCGATGTTGTGCCATGTGCTTTTTATGGGCAAAAGTATAGTGGTAGGTACAGTTATATCGTGTATGCACCACACTACTACTAACCAATAATAGTACGTTTCAGCAGCTATTAACGGTAAAGCAACGATTAAATGTGGCAAAAGTGATCAAAATCACCAAAAAATCGGCAATTTTAAGCGAAACTAGCATTACCATTCAATATTTTAGGTTGAAATAATAGAAGCCCCCCCCCCTCCAATAGTGCCCCCGGGTAAGGAGAGGTTTAAAGAAATAGTGCCCCGAGGACACTATTGGAGGATTTACGGTAGGTACTGAGTTTCTCGTGTCCGCAATTTGCGTGTCGCGTGTCGGAATTTGCTGCAGTATTGTTGTCTTTACTTTTACGGCTGGTCGTCACTAGCGGACCCAAAGCCGGGGGCAGGGGGCGTGCCCCCACCTGTCGTTGTCTGCAAAGGGGGCGAGGGGGCAGGCGCGGGGGGCAGAGAGCGAATCGCACTAATTTCATGCCGTTTCCATTAAATTAACCTTCACATCTCGTCCACAATCGAAGCTTATTGCACATAAAAGGGGCCCCCCCCCACACAAAAACCAACCCCCCCCCCCCCCACCCCCCACCCCCCCCCGACCCCCACAGCCACATCTGAGCAGTGTTAGCAAACTATTGCTATCCGAATATGCACGCACGAGCTATGTATGTACTCCCTAGAGAATAGACCAGAGAGATGAAGCTCAGCCTACAACGCGCTTCGTGACTTGGCATTTGAACGGTTTAGGCATGCTCGCCATGAAGCTTTTGGTCTGGAGGGGCGGGAACGCAGTGAAGGGCACTTTGGAGAAGCTGTAGGAGCGCAGAAGGTTTCCGAAGATGAGGAACAGCTCCATCTTGGCCATGCTCTCGCCCAGACACGACCGCCTGCCTGTGGAAAACGGCACCATCATCGGTATCTGCCATTGCGGTGCGATTGTGCGCGGGCTTTTGATGCCGCGAAGCAACTGTTACTCTTTTGAGCGTCACTCCGTCCGCCTCGAGAAAGCGGTTGGGATCGAAGCGCTCCGGCTTGGGAAAGTACTCGGGGTTCTGCATGACGGCCGAGATTTGCGGCACGATTATGGTGCCCTTCTCGAAGTGGTAGCCCTGAATCGTTACGTCCTTGTTGGTCTTCCTCGGAATGTTGAATGGGACCAGGTCGATGCATCGTTGAAGCTCCTGAACAGGACCACTTCAGGTTGCTGCAGCCGCAATCACCCGCGCCAGCGAGCGTCTTTGCCTCACGGTAATAGTGGCCGTAGTGTAGGGCAGCTCGCGTTTGTGCTCCATCCTCACGTCCGAGTCGCCTCCGACCACGGCGTCGATCTCCTGTTGGACCTTTTGCTGTACTTCTGGGTAGTGCAGCATATAGAGGAACATCCACTGCAGTGTCGTCACAGTCGTGTCGAAGCCCGCCGTCCAAATGTCGAAGACGAGCGCGGCCAGCTGCTGAGAGCTGCAGTTGACGCGAAATGTGGTGTTGGTGTGATCCGAGCTGACGGCTGACCCACCTGAAGTGTCCAGGTTCGCATTCGCCCCTCTCTATCTTGGCCATGTGCTGCAGGTAGGCCTCGGCCAGCGACGCGGGCTCGGAGTTTAGGTCGAGCTGACGCCTCAGCTCCTCAGTGGTCTTCTTGAACCGTTCAATCGTCAGCGCCTTTGCCTCATCCATTTGGTCGAAAATGTCCTTGAGCCATGGCAGATGCTTTGAGAATTCGAACGCAAGAAACATCATCCGCCAGTCTTCTCCGAACTTTTCCAAAAAGGCGTCCAAATTGTCTTTGATGCTCCTCACGGTTTCTCCATTCTGAAATTGCTTTTGTTCTAAATTCAACAAAGAATGGCAGCACGGGCTGACGTCATCGAATCGTTGGCCGAAGACAGTGTGATTGATCACATTGCCGACGCACAACTGCAGCACCGGCTCCAAGTCGACCGATCCATCAACGACCGCTCGATCGATTTGTTCTGCAGAGTGCCTGATCTCGTCCAGAATATTGTCTTCCATGATCGTTCTTCCTGAAAAGCAGCTGGACGTGCGTGCATAGGAGGAGGCTGTGGCCTCTCGTTGGATGTCCCAACCGAATCCAAGATCGCGGAGAACGTGGAGCGTGAAGCGCCTCTGCTCACGCCACTTGTCGCCACTCGTCATAATCACTCCGTAGGGCCCATCTGCAAAGACCGCCACGGAAACCAGTGCCCGAAACGAAACTTGCGAAGCTGGACCGCGCAGGTAGTCGAGAAGCCAATTGTCGTCGCGGTCCACGAAGGTGTCGGGGTCGTTGACGATCGTCTCCTGGATGAGCTGCCAGTCGTTGATCATGATCATGTCCTTGTTGCCGCTCGTCAGCGTGTAGAGCGGCCCGTACGCCCACTCGAGCTTGCGCAGCGCCTCGCGAGGACGCGTGTTTAGGAAGGGGAAGAGGGCTCCCAGCCCTGGGATGGGAAACGGTCCGGCGGGCAGGTGGCGTCGACGCCACCAGTAGTAGTAGACCAGGTAGGACAGGCACCCTGCGGAAACCAGGTACAACAGCATCGCAATTTGCGGCTTATTGGTCGAAATGGCTCGCACTGGCCAGCCGAAATCTCGCAAGTGGCAAGGAACGTTGTTTGTGCCGCGGCGGCCGGTCTGAGCGCTTTATGCAGACACACGCTCTTGGAAGGCAGCGCAGCGATAAGCGTGCGCGCCAGGCAACTCGCACTCCTAATTGCGTCAAGCTGCCTGCAACACCAAAAAGTCTTACGTCAGGGAGGCAGACTGTATGCAACGCCTTGGATGGGCAAGAGAACGTCTAGTGTTGTTGTTGCCAAACCATAGCGCGCAATAGACAAGGAACGGTTCAATCAGTCACCCTATTATATTACGTGTGAAAGTGAGGTAGAACATACCTGTAACTGGGTCTGGCAGAGTGGGGGGGGGGGGTAGCTGGCCGATTTTGGGGGAGGGGGTCTCCCGAGCAAAAAGTGGGGGGGGGGGGTAGCTGGCCATTGTTTGAGTTATAATGGTACTTATTGGTCTAAAATGGGTATAAAAAGGGTGTAAACAGTGTTATTTAGCTGTTTTATGGTCATATAACACTGCAAAGCACTGAAAAACACCAACCGTTACTCACTTTTATCGTTTTAGACATGACCGAAAATCCTTTGGGAAAATTCTGGGGGGGGGGGGGGGGGGGTCGGGGGGGAGTTGGGGGGTGGTTGAAAAACTAGTGGGGGGCCCCCCAAGCCCCCCCCAACCACCCCCCCAGTTACAGGTATGAGGTAGAAATCCACCGGTGGTGCGAGGCGGAATTTCGCGTCATAGTTCTGAGAATGCAATTGCGAGAATGCGATGCTGCTTGCGTTTATATGATGACCGTGCTGGCCGCCCATTGAAGGACCACCACTCATCCGTTGCCGCTGCTGCCTTTATCCAATCAGCAGTTGTACGCACGCGCCTGCACAAAAACACGCAAACACTATCCGACTCGGAGGATCACAAACAATGTAATGTTGGTCGCCATGTGCTCATGGGTCTTCTTGGCGTGGCGTGGCGCTGTCGACGCAGACGACGAATGCACCGACTCTGGACCAGAGGGGCGCGAACGCGTCGTCATGGAGACGCCAGCCGGTCTTGAGACGCGTCTCCACCTCCTCCTCTGAGCAGTCGACGCCGACCGGAAGACGGACGGTCAGCAGGACGACGGCGCGCTTGTGCGGCGCCTGGTCGCCGTCGCAGAAGCCGTGCAGGGCCAGCGCCGCCTCGCCAGACAGTCTGTCGACGTCCGACAGCAGCGCCAGACCGCTGCTCGACAGACTCGTCGACAGGAACCGCTGCGACTCGGCGCGGCTCCTCTCCCAAGAGCAGACGAACGCTGAAGCGAGCCGCACTCTTTCGTGGTCCTCCAGCCGGACGGACCAGCATTCCATTCTCTACACTCCGCACCCATTTGACCGCGAAACGATAGCTTCCCCTTTCCCGCCTATGGTAACGCACAGTGTCAATTTCGCTGCAAGAGACGACTCGATTTCAGGTATTGCCGGTACCGCCAAACGTCTCGGGCGGGTGGGGGGGGGGGGTGACGTGTGAATATTCTGGGGAGGGGACCCCCAGTTACAGGTATGCCTGCACGTTGATCTCATCAAAACCAACTCTTACAACGAGACTGTATGTATGGCAGTGTAGTGGGCAGCGGCATGGCCTAGTGGCAAAAAACCGGCCTCTTGCGCGCAAGATCCTGGGTTCGATTCTTGATGGCGCCACTAGATCGAGGACTTCCCTTTCCATGGATTTTCTCGTGCCATCGCTGCCCTAGATTACAGATGGCGTTCTTCCGAAAGTCTTCCGCTAATTATTCGGCTGTAGACGGGAAGGCGTCATGGAGATGGGTAGGCTACATGGGCCATTGACGGCCTCCTACCGTCGCCCCAAATCCAACAACAACATGGCAGTGTAGTGAAGTGATGGAGCGATGTACCTTGCTTCTCAGAGTCGAATCTTCCTCCCAGGCTCCGCGCAAGCGCCTCAGCCGACTGTAACGCAAAATCGCCGAACCTTTCGTCGCTTTCTGAGCTCGCGAGAATAATCGTCGCTGGACAATTTGGTTCTGCGTCAGCAAGGATGGGCCTCATGGCGACTCTCAGAATAGAAATGACTGAAGGATTCGTTTGCTGTGGAAACCGTCTGCTCAATTCGGCTAATTCGGCGTCCAAGACGCTACGGCGAGCTTTAACGGGCTGGCTATTGACGCTGTAGAAGTAGTAGTGGAGCAAGAAGACGACAACGACCAGAAATAAAATCGATACAGCGACGCAGAGAGCGATCTTCACATAACGCCACAAATTCACCTCGGAAAGCTCAATTCGTTTTAAGTACTCAGAGAACGGAATGGAACACAGCAGTTCCTCTTGCTCTGGATGCAACGGCGGTCTCTTGTAGTCGTAGGTTTTCTTGCGCTTCCAGAAATGTGCGAGCAAGTTCTCGGAAAAGGCGTATAAATTGGAAGTCTTTGGGCCCTCTTCTTTGCACACATTGTCGCCTTTCGATCCTTCTTCCGCTGCATTTAAGCTGCAAGATTCACTGGGTTCCGGATCCGACTCCGCTGTTACACCTTCGGAATCGGAAACGTCGGGAATCGGCGCAAAACGTCGGCGGAAATCGGAGGTGTCGAAATTTAAAGTCGTTGAAACCTGCTCTCTAACAATGAATTTCGTACATTCCTTGTATGGACTGTCGCCAGAGCTGCTGCCGGCGCCCACTCGATGCCTCATCGTCGATTCCTCTGGATCTTCCATCGTCGGCTCGGAAATTTGGGAATATACAGTTGGGGGGGGGGGGGGGTGGCGGGATGGCGGGAGGGGGGAAATTACTTTCTGGGTGTCACGGGTATCACGATCCTGGGTGTCACCGGAGGCAGACCCTCTTTGGGAGGGGCAGAGAGGGGCAGTGGAGAGGTACACACCGAAATGATATTCTTTGCTTAGACTTTGTCTTAGGCTTAGGCTTAGGCTTAGGCTTAGGCTTAGGCTTAGGCTTAGGCTTAGCGTTTGTGCTGGCCAGCGTGCACTTGCCGAGGCAGGCGCGGCCGTCCTGTGGGCGACGTCGTTCAGCGCCTGGCCATGGCCTGCTGCTGGCGCCTCCGGTCAGCGTCGTCGTGCCAGCGCTCGTGCAGGCGGTTGGCGAAGTCGCGCCTCAGGAGGCGCTCGTTGACGCGCACCTCCGCCTCGTCTCTGAGCAGGGCGGGTGCAGTAGCACTCCTCTCGTCTCGCACTACTGAACAACTGGTATGTTACGGCTGGGCCGCGATGACCCAAGAGCGGCAGGACATCGGCAGCGCCAGTCACCGTGTGCGTGCGCGTGTACATGCATGTGCGCGTGCGCGTGTGCATGTCCGTGCGCGTGCGTGCGCGTGCGTGCGAACATGTGCGCGGGCGCGTGTGCATGTGCGTGCGTGCGTGCATGCGTGCGTGCGTGAGTGCGTGCGTGCGTGCGCGTGCGTGTGCGTGCACGCGTGCGCGTGCCTAAGCCTAAGCCTACCACGAGTGCCTAAGCCTAGGCAAAGCCTAAGCCAGAGCCTAAGCCAGAGCCTAAGCCTAAGCCTAAGCCTAAGCCTAAGCCTAAGCCTAAGCCTAAGCCAGAGCCTAAGCCTAAGCCTAAGCCTAAGGCAAAGTCTAAGCAAAGAATATCATTTCGGTGTGCACCTCTCCACTGCCGCTCTCTGCCCCTCCCAAAGAGGGTCTGCCTCCGGTGACACCCAGGATCGTGACACCCGTGACACCCAGAAAGTGGGAAACTAAGTAGTGAAAGTGAAAGTGAAGTAACAGAAAAAAATAATATTTTAAATGCGTGAGCTCAGTGCTTAACAAAAAAAAAGATAAAAATAGGCTTAGGCAATAGGTTAGACTAGGATTTAGGTTGGGTTGCAGCGGCCGTGTGCGCGTGCTGTGCGCGTGCACGTGCGTGCTTAGGATTGCTTAGGCTTAGGCTTTTGCTTAGGCTTAGGCTTCAGGCTTGTGCAGCGCGCAGGTCACATGCTGCGTGCCCGCGCGCATGCGTGCGCGCTAACGCGTGCACGTGCGTGCGCGCTTGTGGTTTGTGCGAGCGGCGCGCGTGTGAGCGTGCGGGCGTGGGGTCCTTGTGTATTGTGCGGTGTGTGCTGCGCGCGGCGGCATGTGCTTGTGTGCGGCGCGCGGCGGCGGCGGCGAGGGGCGGCGTGCTGCAGAGAGCACGCGGCACGCCATGCGCGCGTGCATGTTAGGGTGCAGGCATGTGGACATGCGCGCGCTCCACAAGCTAAGCTACGCAAAAGCTAAGCTTAAGCTTAAGCGTAAGCCTAAGAAAAAAAAAAAAAATATAGGATTACTTAGATTAACCTATTGTAAAAATTGTGGCGTGTGACGCGTTGTTTTAGTATTTAACGGTTGAGCAACGAGAGTCAACGCATTTAAAATATTATGGTGCGTTTCTCTCGGTTCACTGGTTCACTGGTTCACTGGTTCACTGAGCTTAGGTTTCCCCAGAAAGTAAATTCCCAGGGAGGGGCGTGGGAAAATTACCAATGTATAAACGCGGGGAGCAGGATACGCGATGTTGGGAAGATCTAAAAAGCCGCACCGGCCACCACCAACAGCCCGTGCCCGTCTTTTTGTCATGACTTCAGCATTTTCCATTTGTGTTTCCATTAAAGAAGGCACGCATAGGCTTAGGCTTAGGCTTTGCCTAGGCTTAGGCTTTGCTTAGGGTTTTGCTCAGGCTTAGGCTTAGGCTTAGGCACGTGCACGCACGCATGGACGCGCGCGCGCACGCACGCATTGGCACGCGTGCATGAACGCACTGGCACGCAGGCACGCGCGCACGCACGTGCACGCTCGCACGCGCTCACCCATGTGAATGCACGCGCGCACGCGCGCACCAATGCGAATGTACGCACCGCGCACGCACGCATTGGCACGCACGCATGAGCGCACTGGCACGCAGGCACGCCGGCACGCGCGCACGCACGTGCACGCTCGCACGCGCTCACCCATGTGAATGCACGCGCGCACGCGCGCACCAATGAGAATGTACGCAGTACGCACGCGCGCACGCACGCATTGGCACGCACGCATGAACGCACTAGCACGCAGGCACACGCGCATGCTCGCACGCGCGCGCCGCGCGCCCATGTGAATGCATGCACGTACGCGGGCTCGCACGCACAGGCACATATGTGCACACACGTGCACGCACGCGCGCATGCGCACATGCACACCCATGCATGTGTGCATGTCACACATGGCATGTGCACACACTCATGGACGCAAGACAGTGGGCAGCTACCAAATCAGTTTCAGCAATCTAAGCCTAAGCCTAAGCCTAAGCTGGGTATAATCCTGTCTTTTACAATTTTTGATACAAGTTTAGGTAAGTCGGGTACGGATTGTCGGTGGCTACTGGTGCGGCTTTTTAGATCCTCCCAACATTGCATACGTTGCTCTTCGCGTTTATACATTGGTAATTTTTCCAAGCCCCTCCCGCCCCCCCCCCCCCAACTGTATATTCCCGGAAATTTGCGAAACTTCAAGGGTCATGAATACAGTAGTACAGATACCGTAGAAATGTACAGTACAGGTGGACTAGTTTTGTACAATAAGACTTGCAATTATTGCTTAGCTAATCACCTCACTGTGCGAAAGTCGAATGGACTGAAAATTCTGACCGCAGTGGGGTCATTTTGACTTCAACAAGTACGTACGTTACGTACAAAAACGACTGCGTTCTTACAGTTGCTTCTATTTCAAACGTTTGCTTGTGCGCGCTTGTGCCTGAGCGTTCGTATGGCCGCGTTCACGACCCACAAATGGAATAAACGATGCTCAAATGCAAGTACGGTACCGTCCAATTCAAACATGAGTACGATTTGCAACGTTAGTAGTGGTATTCAATATTGCGTTAGTAATGGCATTGAAGATTGCTCTGGGCGGTGGAGTTTGTTGTGCCTCACAGCAGTGGCGCGGTGCGCGCGGTCCACACTCGCTCATCGAGGGGCAACTACTCGCTGCCGCGCCCGCAGCTGCACTCAGGGCCGACTCTATCGGTCCTGAGTTTAGTTTTGAGATGGACTTTTCCATTAAGGTTCACTCGCGGCAAGAGTGGGCGGCTGGGCGGCCGCAGAGACGACGATGGCCGCTGTGGCTTGCTACACTGACGGCTCAGCATTCGTCGCGCTGGCGTCGGCGCGGCGTGTACATTCGTCTCTGAACGTGGAGCAATGATACCGCTTGGAGAAGTGCAACCGTCTTTCAGGCGGAAGTTTTGGCCATCAGCTACGCTGCCCAGCATCTGGCGGGGCTGGAGGTTGGCGAGGAGGACGTCGCGATTTTCTCTGATAGCGCGCCGCCCTCTGGCATTAGTCCTCAAGACGAGTCTCGTCTTGTACGGGAGAGAAATGCGCTCAACGCTATTCGTGCTCGGAGCATTAACTGTTCTGGGTTCAGGACACTAGGGGTTGCAGGAAACGAACGCGCCGACGCTCTGGCTCGTGCCGGATCGCGACGCGTTTGAGGCCGAGCCGGCGCTCGCGCAGTCCGGCTTAGTCTCAGCAACTGACGCTGGAGACGAGAGCACCGCTCCGCTGGGATGCTCTCCAGTCTTGCGACAGGCAAGGAATATCGGGGCCGTCAAAGGACTGTCAGGAGAGTTCTCAGCTGCCGCGTGCAGTGGCACGTGTAGTGTGCGGTGTGCTTTCAGGCCACTATCTCAATGCGCACTTTCGGCGCTCGGCCTCCCGAAGAAGTGTGTCTAAGTGCGGGGGGAGACGAAACGTGTCTTCACTTCCTGGGCGGCGACGCCTCGCGGTGTTGCGCTCAGACTGTGGGGAATGGCGTACGCCACTCCCAGTTGAGAGTCTCTAAAGATGTCTGGGGCTGTGCCATGCTTGGACGCTTCGAGGAGCTCTAAGAGTGAACGTTGCTTTGGGGTATTCTAAATGGGCCTTTCAAAGGCTTCCTAGAGTCGCCCCCAAACCAACAACAACAACATGTGCCTCACAGCACACCCGACACAATACACCTTTATACGTAAATACCTGTCGACGACGACAACAACAAATCAACGAGAACGAATCGACACTGCAGATGAGATTACAGGAGGAGGCTACACACAGAGGAGCGAGCGCGCGTAACCTGTACAGCGTGGGTTGGGACGTTCACGTCTGCCGGTCGTAGAACAGCAGGTACTACGTGTCCTGACTGTCGACAGGCACCCAGTCGACATCGGCGCCGAGCAGCACGACGGTGCTGTCGTCGAACCGCCAACAGGTTCGCGTCGAACCTACAATTCAGTGACAAAGCAACGCGTCTGATTGGTATACAGGGAATCGTTCAATGGCACCGTTTAAGGTGGACGGTCAGGCACGGCGGCGGCACCCCCAGGCTCAGCTGGGTCGTACGTCGGTCGCTGGCGGTGCAGCAGAGGCAGGTGTCGTCAGTGCGCGCAGCGCGCACGCTTTACCCGCGCTGCGTGTTGTTGGCATACCTGCAGTGACGACGGCTGGGATGGGAGCCCCAAGGACAGGTCTGTGATAGCGTCCATGTTGAAGAGCTGAGACGCCACACGCCTCGCAACAAACGCACGTGCACAGCACGCCCTATGGCAAGGTCAATTAGCGTTTGTGCTTGACAGATCGACGTGGGTGAATAAAAATGTGTACTTTTGACGACATCGCCGACCGATGAGCACTTGGAGCTGGAGGAGAGTCGGTTGTTGAGCACGTCGTCGTTGGCGCCGAGCACGCTGGCCGCGCGCCGCCGCTACACTGTCGCCTGCGCCGCGGCCGTCAGCCACTCGCCCGTCGCGGCCGCCAGCTCGCAGTCGGCGCGATCGACGAGCCCGTTGAAGAGCTCCTGGGCGTCGTGCTGCGGTGCTGCCGGCGAAGTCCCACGCCGCCGGAAGGGAGCTCTGAAGAGGAAGCGCATAAACGCGCCGCCAGCAGAGCGCCGCTGTCCTCCAGCTGCTGCCCGCTGACCGCGAGCGCCGACGGAGTCGACTGCGGTCGCGTATGTAGTTGAGCGCTTGCCGAACGCCTGCCTCTTGTCAATCTCGGCATCTCGCACGCGCCTATCCACCGCGCTTTTGCTGACAGTGTGTCCAGTCAGCTCCTAGACAAAAAGAAGTTCAGCAAACATATACAACAATTATTGGTGACTGCGACTGCTGCACGCTAATTTCTTCGGCGGCTGAGAAAGCCGTTCGCGCTGATGTGCCGCTCCGCATTTCATGTAGGATCTCGCGCACATCGTCCCGACCCCAAACTTCAATCCCGATCTTGCGCTTCATCTCGTTTCGCTTGTTGCCACGACCGTGATGCAAAGCATTTGAATTTGCACACAGCAAAACACGCAAAACACGCGAAGGATACGGTAGTCCCACTGTGTCCCACTGCGTCCCTCTAGGATTTGTGGATCGCAACCACACGTTCGTATGCGTCAACGAAGCTGACGAATAAACGGTGGCACACCCAAAATGTCGACAGGCCACATTGTATCGGCCGTTGTCGTCAACTTGTGAAGGCGGACCGCGCCGCGGCGCTGCGCTCGTGGCGAGCGAGAGGCAAACAAAGAAAGAAGGGGGCTCTCGCGTCGGCGACGACGACCCGATTTCGTTTTGGGGCTTTCTTTCGTCAACTTTGTGCCGTCGTTGTCGGTCGACGACAGGATGGGCTCTCAGCCCGCCGAGCCAGAGCCGGCGCTGCTGGAGGCGCTGCGGGAGACGCAGCTGCTCGACTTCCAGACGAAGCTCTGCAAGGGACTCAGGCTGACGCGACTCGACCACTTCCAGCACGTCAGCGACGGCGAGCTGTCGAGCATGGCCAACATGAGTCTGCCCGCCTGTCGACGACTGCGCTCCGCCGTCGAGGCGCGCCGCGTCGCCCCACCGACCGCAACGACGGCGGCGACGCTGCCGGCGTCGGCGCCGGTCATCGACGCGTCGACGGCGCTTATCCAAAGGCAGAACATCAAACTCATGGAGAAGATTGGCGAAGGTTCGTCGTGTTGGGTCTGCGTGCGCAGAAATGGGTTGATGTTATGTTTGTTTACTTTTGACCACAGAGTTCGGTCTAGCGACAGAAGGGCCACAAGGTCAATAGGGCCGCAGCGTCAAAAGGGCCACACAAATTGGGCAAAAGAGCCACAAAGGGACAAGACAAAGTTTAAATTGCTTATTTCCAAAAACCAGGATGCATGCCGTATGTGTGTAGCCGGTCTGTGTGTGAAGTGTAAAGGCGGTAGGCGGTCTGGTGTGGTTGGGGATGTGTCCGCTCGTACGGGCCGAGAATGGAGGGGGAGGGCATAGGTGTAACTGGGTAGGGTGTAGGTAGGTGTCACCCCCCCCCCCAGCTTCGGTCAATCCTGCACGAAAAGTAGGACCACCCCCCCCCCAGCTTTGGTCAATCCTGCACTGACTGCAGGTTACCCCTATGGCTGAATCGTGTTTTTCATACTTCCCAAGCTGTTTTTCAGGCTTGTGAGCAGCATTTATTGTCCAAATGTAAAAAATTTCGCCTGCGGCGCTGTATTTTACGCACCTACAGACCATTTTGGAGTCTTTTGGGCGCGTTTCCGGCAAAAAATCGCCAAATTTTGCCTGCGGCGCTGTTTTTTTGCTCCAACTGACCATTTTTAGAGTCACTGAAGCGCGTTTTTGGCCAAAAATTCACAAATTTTGCCTGCGGCGCTGTGTTTTCAGCATACACGAAGCCTTTTCTAGGTCATTATTGAGGCTGGAAAAAGACAAATTGTATCAAATTTGACCGTGCAGGTCACCCCCAGCGACTTTTGAAAAATCCCAGGACCCAGATTCACCCCCCCCCCCCAGCTTCGATGGCCAGTTACACCTCTGGGGGAGGGAACTGCTGCAGCTCAGCAGCAACAATGAGCCACCGCTCCTGTTGAAGTGCTGTGGCCGTCGCAGCGCACGTTCATGGTGGCGGCCTAGCAGGCTCTGTCGTTTTTGTGAGGCGGCTTTAATGTTTTCCATTTGACTCAGCTGCACGAATCCAGACGAATCCAGACGATGCAGAATTTAAAGTTTGAGTTTTAAATTGGTGAAATTTAAAGGAAAATCCAGTGTTCCCATGGCGTTCGGTTCGGTTCTTGTCTAGCTTCATCTAACCACGACCATGGGCATAGACGCTGATTCATTCTGTGTCACAGGTCTCGCGTCGCTCCATAAGTGACAAGTGTGCAGCTTGGGCGGCTACTACGTAGCTTCTTTGCGTCAGCCATGTAATGGAGGGGAGGAGTGGAGGGCTAGCGGACAATTGTAGATTATTTTTCAGTCAGTTAGATTAATTAAAATCTGTGGCCCTTCTGACGCATAATCCAGAGTTCGAGTCCACAGCTAAAGTGGGACCCCCGTGGCGTGGTTGGTGTAAATAAGGTACTTGTTCTCATGTGTGTGTGCGTGTGTGTGTGTGTGTGTGTGTGTGTGTGTGTGTGTGTGCGCGCGCGCGCGCGCGTGCGTGCGTGTGTGTCTGTGTGCGTGTGTGTGCGTGTGTGTCTGTGTGTGTGTGCGTGCGTGTGTGTGTGTGTCTGTGTGTGTGTGTGTGTCATCCAATGATGCTTGAACGTTACCAAAATGTATATCAAATTCCTGCATGTCAAATCCCCGGCGCTTCGATTTTTAAGAAATCTGAGATTCACCCCCCCCCCCACACCCACAAGCTTCGATGGTCACTCACGCCTCTGGTTTGAGTGCTGCGTTGTTTGTGTTTGTTTGCGAGTGTTACAACACACGTCTCTCCTCCGGCGTCGTCAGGCAGCTTCGCGGTGGTGAAGCGCGCCGTGTGGACGCGCTTGGCGGCGGGGGAGAGGCTGGAGGTGGCGGTGAAGCTGCTGCGCGACAGCAGTCCCTCCGTGGCAGAGGAACTCCAGCAGGAGGTCAACAACATGCAGCGACTCAGGCACAAGAACCTCATTCAGCTGTACGGACTCGTATTCGACGCGCCCATCATGATGGTAAGCTCTCATGGAGGCAACATGTACCGTACACCCTCTAATCCCCCCCCCCTCCTAAATGAACCATCCTCCGCAGCCTGGCCAAATTTTTTTAGTGAATGTGTATGTCTGTGTTACGCGCGTCTGTATGTGTGTGTAATACTGCATGTATGTATGTATGTATGCGACTGTGCACAATGCTGTGCGCAGTGTGTACTGTCTGTATATGTATGCACACACAAATACCCGTGCTTCCTGCGGTCCTCCTCGGCAGTTGTGAGTCCCCCCACCCTCACATTTAACCCTGTTTACCGCCCGAATGAAATAATTAGCCCTTTGGGGATAATTCTATGGTTTGCTACGGTACATACAACTCGCTAATAAAATTTGACGACAACTTTTTTTTTTGAGGTGGTGGAATTGTGTCCGGGAGGCTCGTTGCTGCGCCGTCTGCGCGACGCCAACAAGCCGGCTCCGCTGGCCTCTGCCCTCATGGGCTACTGTATCGAGATCGCTACCGGCATGGCCTACTTGGAGAGCCGCCGCTTCGTGCACAGGGACCTCGCGGCCAGGAACGTCCTCCTCACGCAGGACGAGCAGGCGAGACAACTCCCTCTGGCTCTGACCGTCGACAACCCCCTGTCGTCACGTCAATTGCAGCACGTGAAAATCGGCGATTTCGGTCTCATGCGTCAGATTGGCGAGCGCGACGAGCACTACGTCATGCAGGGCCAGAAGAAGGTGCCCTTTGCGTGGTGGGCTTTTTTACATGTAGGTGGATGTCAAAGACCTCCCCCCCCATAAAAAATGCATTCAGGTGCGCACCCGAATCGCTACGTCGCCGCCAGTTCAGCCAGGCGAGCGACGTCTGGTCGTTCGGCGTCACAGTGTGGGAGGTGTTCACGCACGGGGAGGAACCGTGGTGCGGCTATCGGGGACCCGAGGTGAGTGTCCGTGCGTGCGTGCGTACGTGCGTGCGTGTCTGGCGAGTGCGACGACAGACGCCGAGTCTCTCGCAGATTCTGCAAAAGGTGACGGCCGGGGAACGGTTGGACCGGCCGGACCGCTGTCCCGGCTCGCTCTACCACCTCCTGCGGGCGCAGTGCTGGGACATCGCGCCCGAAAATAGGCCGCGCTTCTCCGCCCTCAAGGACCTACTCAAAGAGGTGTCGTTAAGAAAAAATCGAGAGAGAAAGAAATGACGAAATTTGTGGGCTTTTAGCTTCAATTTTCCACGGCCGTCTGCAAGGAGACGCAGAGCGGCGAAGGCTACCTAGAGATGTCCGTTGGAGACGAAGTCATAGTGGTCGACGGAAAGTCGGAATTTTTCGTTTTTTTTTTGGATTTTCATTTTGCGCAGTTCGGAGTTCCAGACCCGAGAATTTCTTTTGGTTCGGCCAGAACTGCCGGTCGCGCAAGTACGGCAAGTTCGCCCGCAAGGCGGTCGTCTTTAAGGGCAGGGGCTCGAGCAGGTGCGGTCGATTTTGCGCTCTGTTCTTGTTGTCAGTCATAGCTAGTTCGTCTGTCGAACCGCAGGCGTCTGGACATCAGTCGACCGCTGGTCGGCAGCTTCGTGCACACGGGCCACGGCGACTTGAGGGGCGGCCAGACGTGGGGACAGCCCGATAAGATCGACGAGATCTACCTGAAGAATCCCTTGATCCCGGGACTAGACGCGCCCTCCTCTCCCTCCGGAGCGGAGAAGCGGCTCAGCGACCCCCCGGTCCGGCCCCCGCCCCCGGCCACCGTCTACCGGCCCAAGAGCGTCTCCGCCACCGTTCTGCCCGCTGCCGGTGCGTGCGTGCGAGCTTGCGTGCCGTCGCTTGCGCCTTCCTCCCTGGCTTGCGGGGCCGACCCTGTGCTTCGCCACAATTGACAGACGCGCCCGCTCCGCTCAAGCAGTACGCCGACCCGTTCGCCCCCTTTGACGATGACGGTCCATCCGACGTCGTCGCCGCTGCAGACGACGGCGCCGGCCAACCGTCCATGTACTACTCGCTGCCGCCCGCCAGGAGCCGCGAAGTCGACCAATCCGTCGGCCGGCAGTACTACGAGCCGCCAGGTACCCGCACCCCCTGCTTAATTCCGGAAAAGTCGACGCCTGAGCCCCGGCGAAAGTCGATTTTAGCCATCTTCCCGGATTCGGCGGTGCCCGAAGACCCGACCGTGGCGGCGCCCGCGCAGGCAACCTACTGTCTGCCTCCCGAGGAATACGAACCCCCGCCGCTGACATCACCCACACCGACAGCGCCTGCTCCTACGCCGTCTACGTCGGCGTCGGCGTCGACGCCGCGTCTGAGCGGCGGCGCGGCGCCGAGCCCTCCGGTCGAGCGTCGGCGACACGAGCGGTCTGGCAGCTCGGGCAGCGCGACCGAGCGGATCGGCGCCAAGCAGCGCGTCTCCTCGCCGCCCTCCGAGTTCGCCAAGCGCGAGCGGCCGCGCGCCAGCGTCCGCGGACAGCAGGCGCAGCTCGGCGTCGCATCGGCGGCGGCAGCGCGCAGACCGCTCTCGGCCAACCTCGGCGACACAGCGTCGACTGCGGCTGCGCCGCCCCGCAAGACGTCGGACGTCGTCGCCACTAGGCCGACAGAGGCGCCGACGAAGACGAGGACGACGGCGCCGCCTCCTGCCGCTCCCGCTGCCGCTCCCCCTCCCTCGCTGCCAAAGCTGCCCCCAGTGGGGAGTGCCACCTCTCGACCGCGACCCGCCGCCGAGCAACAGAGCGGGCCCGATCCCTTCGAGGTGGGTTCTCTCGAATTTGTGCAATTTTTTTCCCGACGGCAGACGTCTCGTTTGTTGCAGGTGCCCTCCTCGGTGAAGCAGATCGCCGGTCGGACGCGCTACAGCGACGTACTGCAGCAGAAGTCGACTTCGTCTTCTCCGTCGACGACGACGACTGCCATCTTCGACGTGACGCGCTCGCCGACGGCCGCGGCGACTTCGTCTGCGCGACGCAGCGACGGCTTTTCTTTCGGCTCCTCGCCCGTCAGCAGCCAGCAGCCGACGGCGGCGCTGACGGCGCGCATGGTGACCGAGATGGCCGACAGACTGCAGCTGAGCAACGGTGGGTGGTCTCTACTTGTCGAACTCTTTTGACCGTGCCGACTGGCGAACACCCGCTTGCAGCGTCGACGTCGAGCCTGACCTCGACCAAGTCCGGTCCCCCGCTGCTGGGTCGGCAACCGGTGGAGCCGTGGCACGTCCGGGCGGCGACAAAATCGCACCATTGGTCGCCGACAGCGAGTAGCGTCGTCGTGCCGACGGCGGCCGCTGCGCCGTCGCTGCGTTTGCTGGCGCCGCAGTTCACGGGCCCTCCGTCGTCGTCGTCAGCGGGCGAGTCGACACACACGCCTCACGTCGCCCGCCGGCATTGTCGGTTTCTGACGATCCGAGTCTAGGACCGCCGTTGACGGCCGGCAGTCGGGATCTGCCCGAGAGGCGTAGCTATCCCTGCTTGGTGCCGGCGACCCCTGTCACTGCGGCGCCCCCCACGCCTCTCAGTCCTCAAGTGCTCGATCTCTTCGACCCGCTTCTGTCGAAATCGTCTTCGCCGTCGTCCTCTGCGGCTGCGTCGACTCAATCAGCTTCTCACAGTCCCGGCGTCACCGCCGCTGCCTCGTCGACAGACGGCGGCGAGCGGCAGGCTCAACTCGTCGACAAGGTGCACAAACTCGCGCCCTTCGTCAGGTCGGTGCGCGCGCGTGTCACGCTTGTGAGTGTCGACTCGACAGGGTTCGTCTTGCAGCCGGGAGCGGTGCGCGCAGGTGCTGAGTCGCTGCGCGGGCGACCCAGAGGCGACGGCGCGGGAGCTGAAGGTCGAGAAGCTTCTGGACGTGGGCCTCGTCACCGACCGCCGCCGGGCGCGCGACGCCCTCGCCGCCGCCGCCTGGGACGTCAACGCGGCCGCGGAGGTGCTCCTCGCCAGCCTCTAGACTCTCTCCCTGTCTCCCCCGTTGAGTCTCTCGCCTGCAACGCTACTTTGTACTACTAGCTCCGAGCCACTGCTACCACAAGTGTATACGGTGCAGCGGATATCAAAGAAAGCCGAATTTTCCAGTGCCCATGCTCCTGGTGTGTGCTACACTCCGCGCCCTGTGCCACACACCCACGGCGCGATCTGTAGACGTCGCTAGCACATTCTATGCTTGTCTTGCACACACACGCGCGCAGGGTGTCGATGTAAAAGTCGACCCAAACAGGCTACTCTCGTATATACTACGCGCAGACAGGAATACCTGTTGTGACTGTAACTGGGGAGAAAGCCTATAGATCGGGCTCACCCCCCCCCCCCACCTGACTTCGCCTCAAACTGAAATGCAGTTGTGCAAAAATGAACCGAAGCATTTATGGCTTGAAAAAATGCCAAAAAATGAAACAGTTGTAGTTGATTAATTTTCTGCGTATTTTTGTCACCCAATCCCGTCCCCAAGCCAAAGATTCCAGCCCGGTTACAGGCGTGGTCCACCTAGTTTCGCTTATCGTCGCTACTATACCGTACTATACTGCGGGTTGATGTTTGTCGTCGTTTGAATACCGAATCAGCTCGCCCGCTTTTGTTGTCTCCACGCAAGCTATACGCATCAAATGAAGCACACCCCTGTTGTGAGATTACGGTCAACGCCTTGTCAAAGGCCCATCTAACACACAAGCGCACTGACACTTTTTTCTTTCAACTCAGAATCCCTGAAGGCCGGCGGCCGCCCAGCTCGTGCGAGCGCTGGCGCCCCCGGCTGCTGCTCGACCGCAGCGATAGCCGACGCCGAGGCAGCAGAGACAGCAGACGACGTTGACGCAGGCGCCGACCAAAGCAAACGGCAGCCAGAACAGCGTCTCGTCCAGGGAATCGTCTCCGCGCCCCTCCCCGGTCCCGGCGGACGATCGCTGCACGGGCGCTGCGAACGAAACCGCAGGTACAATTTCATACCAAAAATACACCCCACTCCCACTCCCTAACTAACGTGAGCGACCTTCTATGTACACTCCCCCACCTACTAAAGCAGACGCTTCGCCCAAACTTTGATTCTGTGCGTGCGGTTCTCTGTGTGCTCAGCGGCTCCGCTCCGATAGACCTTTCGAGTTTTCAAGCTCCCCAGAACAGCGGCAGCTAATTAGAGGGGATACCGTAATTAAATGCCTGTTATAACTTACCTGCCAAAGAGGAGATAGCTAGTAGGGCCATGATCGCTGCTCTGCGCGGAAAAGACATGCCAAATCGAGACCAGGCTATACACCGACCACTGTTGCCGTCTACATCGAACTTCAAGCATTGATCCGCTCACTTGAAGTGGCCGTTTGAGCAACTCAATTGTAACCGATTGAATTTCGTGCGTAGGCCGCGCACTGCGGCGGCCTGATTTTCGCAGACTCCCTTTTGCTTTTCAGCTGACTGACGTTCGATATTGTAATTGCTTCGCATTTTGTTCTAGTTGCGACCTACGCATTTTGTTGTACAGTTGTTGGACACAGCGCAACTCATTCATAGACCTCCGGGATAGTCGTTGATGATTGAACCGAACGGAACCAAACTTGCAGGCTACAGGAGCGAACAAAGTTAGCCTCGTCGGCGTCGGCTGTCTCAAAAACATTCACCAGAACTCTCTCTGTCTGGCCTATTCTCTCGACGTAGCAGCAGCGGCCTTCCAGTCGCGCTGCGGCAGGGCATTCAATGAGATGGACAGCTGGGTCTTCTTCCGTTCGACCGACGCCACCCGACAGCAGGGGAAGGCGGCGTGGCGGACCTCCTGGAGAAAGAGCAGCGTCACCACTCTGAAGCGCACCGGTCGCTGCTTGCTTCCAGTACAATCAGACTAGTCGCTCCATCAGTACCCGTTGCTGGAGATGGCCAGCATCCAGACGAGCGTCGTGGACGCGAACCGGGTCAGGGTCGTCTGCATGTCGTAGGCCACCCAGTGGAAGAAGACCATGTTCACCAGCCAGGCCAGCACGTTGACGGCGGTCATGGCGAGGAAGCTCAGCTCCTGTCGGCGCCGCCGAAGCGCCTTCGCCTTGTTGGCCGCGCTCCGAATCTCGTCCAAAAGTGCCTGGAGAGGAAATGCCAACTACGTACACCTAGGTGAGTTCGAACCCCTGTCCAGCTTTGTCGACACCCGATTGCCTCTTCTGAGGAAGGCGACGGCGACGAGGTTGACGCCGAAGATGAGCAGCGCTAGGGAGGTGGTGAAGCCGAAGTCGAGGTACATGGCCATCCGCTGGCCGCAGCGCGTCCTCTCCCAGCCCCACAGGAACTGGCTCGGCTCGTAGTAGAACGCGCAGCCGTCGGGCAGCGTGATCGCGTAGCACAGCGTCGCGCAGAGCCACGAGACCGCTATATTTTCATTTTCAAAACGTCTAAACGAACCCGAACCAAAACGCACCAATCATCCAGTGGGTGTTGCGCTCGTTGAAGGTGCTCCGGTAGCGATGGGGCGCGGCCATGGCGAAGGCGCGGTTGGCGGCGATGACGAGCAGGTTGAGCAGACTGGCCGCCTGCATGAACATCGCGACGCTGCCCAGACGCTTGCCGAACGCGCTTGTCGACCAGTCCGTCTGCTGCCTGCAGGTGAAGAAATCGCTGAACCACGCTGGGGTCACTATTGGAGGAACGGGGGTGGGGCACGGCGCTAAGATTGTTGCACCGCTGTCAGTCATTGTCAATTTGGCACGGACCAGAAAGTCATGGGCGCGTCCCAGAGGGCGACGAGCGCCGAGGTGACGCAGTCCGCGGTGGCCATGGAGCCGCTCAAGGCGGCGAACGGCGTCGCGCGCGTCGACTCGACGCGACCGATGAGCCAGGCGGCGCCACCGTTCACCAGCAGATTGAAGCTGCCCGTCGCCACCAACGCGCTCCCGTACAGTGCGATCTCTTGCGCGGATCTCGTGCCAATCAAAGCCACTGTCGAATTTCCTCCCATATCTTCGAAGTTAACGGATATAGCACAGCGGCTGCTCTAAGAGCACTGCTCTCGGATTTTCGCGTTCGAGTTAACTTTGAGTTGACTGAGACACTCACGCGCACATAAGCAAGGAGCTGATTTGGCTCCCCCCTGCCAGCCAAGCATCGGTTGCACTCAAGGGCAGCCAGTCCAAGCGGCCCGTATGGAACACGATTCTCAAACCTCAGCGCAATTTCCTTTCACCTAGGTAACCTTTGGCATCTACTCCGGTACTCAAATTTCGTTTTAGTTAAAACAACAAACCATTCACACAATTCAATGCACTGCAACAGATCCATACGCACGAATGCGATGCGCACTAAAGTGCCTTGCGCACTTCCATCATTGGGTTCAGATAGAAAGAACAAACCAATGTCTACCAAAACACCTATACATAAGATAAAAGCGGCCCGTCCAGAAGCAATCGAAAGAGTTACGCGGCGTGTTTGGCGTATCAAAATATCTCTACACACATTTTTATGTCCACATTTCCTATATTATATTTACCGGTCGGTAGGTATATATTTAATCATTGAGAGCAAGTATGTGGACGACACACAAGTTGATTGCCCACTCTTGGAAATCACGTGGTGTTCCAGTTCACAGACACTAGCCTACACGCAGCGAGGCATTGGCATTGTGTGAGAATCTAGCGCGGATGAAACGCAGCAAAATGACTGTCGCTCGCTCGATTTGCGTCGGCTGCTCCTTTGCGGCGACCTTCTTGCGTACAGGGGCCGTACCTCAATGTACACAATGTTCACGACGGAGAGTCGCTCTTGGCTGAATGGACTTTGACAAGTGAAGTGTCGTCGTGACGCTATAACCGCTGGAACACTAGAACAAGCGAGCGGACTAAACAGCTGAATGTGACGCACGTCGCCTCTGCTGCTTTTTTACGTACATAGAGTACGTTGGTGGGACCTGTAGCTGGGGGTGGGGCGGCTGCTACCCGCCCGCCCCACCTCAGAGAATTGCCGAAACGCTTGCAACGCTGGAACACTTGCAATAGGCAGCGGACGAGCAGGTAGGACCACCTGATTCGCTATCATATCACGACTCGAATGTCGAAATTAATCATGTGCACCTCAACGTCACACAGCCCCAGTACACCACTGAAAATACTCTACGAATTTATAAAAATTATTCCAAGGCCGGCGACAACACGGGACAGACGATTGTGACAGCTTCATTCTAGGCGGGTTGTCGCCTTTCCAGGCACTCATGGTAGACATTTGGGGCGCGGCGGACGCGAACAAGGCCTAGGTGCTGCGCCGGCGCCGGCAGGAGCTAAACTTTCTCGCGACGACTTCGGTGAACGTGCTGGCCTGGCTGGTAAACATGGCCTTCTTGCACGTGGTCTCCTACGAGATGGAGACGACCCTGACCCTGTTGGCGTCCAGATCGCTCGTCTGTATGGCCGCCATTTCCAGCAACGGGTGCTGACGAACTAGGGCAAGTCTGGTGGTAGTGGAACGCCTCGCGCGGCTCAGAGTGGTCACGCTGTTCTTTCTGAAAGAGGTCCGCCACGCCGCCTTCCCCGGCTGCCGTAGCGGAGAAGCCCAACGACACGACAGCCCAATCGGTCCCAATGAGTGCCGCGCCGCAGAGCGCGTGGACGGCCGCTACATCGAAGCAACTGAAGGCAAGAGATTCTGTGGAAAAAGCGGACTATCCCAGGGAAGTAATTGAATGAGTGCACCGCTTTTAGTGAATCAGTGCACACGAAAACTTGAATTAGTGCACCGAAATCTTGAATCGGTGCACACAATTTATTTAATGAGTGCACCTTGAATCAGTGCACCGCACAATCATTAACTGATGTATCTTCATGATATTGCTATGGTTAGTCATGAGATGTACCCATCCTGTTGTTGGGACGCAATGCGCACACCGCGTCCACCCAGCAGGCGGGCATGGCAGGGGGTGAGCCGCTCCGGTCGGTAGTCTTGTTTACTGGGCGTTCGGTAGTCGTCGTCCGCCTTTCCATGCGCCATGAATTCCTGGGCCTTCCAGCGTACGCTTGAACGGCCCTCTGCGGATGTCCTAGATGTGGTCAAGGCTGAGTTCCAAGTGTCGCGCGGAGCGAAGCGCAGGCGGGAGACACTTGGCAGCGTCAAGTTCCTACACTTCTGCTCCCACCGGAAGGCGTACGGCTGCCAGTTTGAGCTCCAGCTGGAGAACGTAGACGGTGCGGTCACTGTCTACACCAAGGGCGACCACCAGCACGATGATTCGGTGGCAAAGTCGGGTCAGCTGTCGCTCGCCGCTCGGCGTTGGCTTGACGCGGTTGGCGCCTTACGCGTCTAATGCGCACATTTCACTTCACTGCAAATACCTTGCAGAAAATTCAAGTCGGCATGAAACCAGCGCAGATCCAGCAATTGATGGCAGTTGAAGGGTTGCCGGTCGCGAGCAACCAGACGATTTACAACCGCGCGTCCTACTTTCGTTCTACCAATTCGGCGTCGGGTGCGCGGCACGACATGAATACGACGCAGTTCATGTCGTGGTGCTCTGCTCGAGTGCTGCCGGCTGACGACTCCTCGCCTTTCGTTGTCGCCTTCGACCCCTCCCCAGATCGGCTGTTCGTGCTGCTGTCCGCCCAGCGCCTCCTCCGCCATCTGTCCCGGACCGGCTTTCTCGCCATTGACGCCACCTACAAAGTGACGAAGCACCGGCACCCGGCGGCAGTGCTTGGCACTGTCGATCGAAACAACTGCTTTGTCGCCGTCGCTGTCGGCGTCGTCTGGTCGGACGAATCTGCGGCCGTATGGCAGACAGTGCTGGAGCACTTGTTGGAGGCACTGCACGAGCACGCTGGAGGGTGGGCGGTCGGAGTCAGCGTGCGAGTGATGGCCGACGGCCATCTGGGCATTTCGAACGCTGTCGAGCGCCTGCTTCCACAAGCGCGACGATTGTACTGTTGGGCGCACGCATTTCGTCGCATGCGCGACAACCGCGTGAAGCTGCCGCGAGGAGGCGATGACGAGCACGGCGCTGCCACCGCGAGAGACACTGCCTGGGACGTCGTACGCCAAGACATCCAAGAGCTGCACATGGCGCCGTCGGAAGACGCATTCGCAGCTGCCGCGTCGCTCGCGCTGCAGAAGTGGCGCGATCGTGGCTACGACGTCTTCGCCGACTACTTCGATGCCACTTACGTGAGCGGCGCCCGCGACGCTTGGTTTGAGGGAGCCAGCCCTCTGGATCCCTCATCAAACAACCACATGGAGCGATTCAACAGAACGATCAAGGACAAGTACACGCTGCGCGAGCAGATGCCGCTGCAGCGCTTCTTACCAAAAATGGAGGTGCAACATAGAGGAAACGCAAGTACGTAATTCCATCAAAGATAGGCATATAAATGTGTTGCAGGAACTCATCTCAGACGCGTGCGCTGCTTGCGTCGCGCTAGGCGCCAAGGCACCGCACCCAAGGACGCGGATCTGCTGATCGGTTGGCAGTGGGCGCAGCTGCCGCGCGCTGTTCTCGAGAATGAGAACGGAACGTCGTTCATCGTCGAGTCGGGCAAGGCCGTCATCGACTACAACACGTTCCTGCAGCAGCTGGAGCGGCGCGACTGGCAGACGTTCCAACAGTGGAAAGTGTGGCGGTCCAGTTGGTACATCGTCACGCGGGAGCCGGACAATCATTGGTGCAGCTGCTATCAGTTCCTGAAGCACAGAAGCTGCAAGCACGTCGTTGGCCTCGAAGTGCGCTACTTCGGCCTAGAGGTTCCGCAGCGACTGCGCGCGGTCGAGTTCGGCGCGCGCCCAAAGCGCGGCCGCCCGCGAAAGGCGTTGCCGGCACTGCAGCGCTCTCCTCCTTGTGTGTGATTGACAGCAGCAGTCTCTAGTACTACGCCAACAGGACACATCTATTCGCTCTCTCGCTCAGTATATTCGGTATTTCTGCGCGGTTACATGTACTTGTTAATGCCCCCACTTCACCTTGTGTACGCCCTGTGTCACTGCTACTTCTATTCGGTTTCCAGTTTTGACAGTCATGTTCCGATGTTGTCTGTGCAGTGCGTAATTGCGACCATTTCCGTTTGTGTTGCTATAATGATTGACATTGCAATTATGTAACATTGCGCAAACACTTTCTCGCGTGAATCAGACATTCGAGAATGCAAAGAGAAAGCTCAGCTAATTTATTAGTCAATAACTCTGCGGTGCACTGATTCAAGGTGCACTCATTAAATAAATTGTGTGCACCGATTCAAGATTTCGGTGCACTAATTCAATTTTTCGTGTGCACTAATTCACTAAAAGCGGTGCACTCATTAAATAGTTACCCTATCCCAGTGTAAGAATTGTAAACAAAGGTCATTTGAAGTATTGCGCCGTATTTCTATTTGTACGGACACGGAGTGCTTGTAGTAGCTGCAGTTGTGTAGGCGTGTCAGCGAAGCGGGCAGTGTGAAGAAATTCTCCGCCCTCTCTGCGGACAATTCGCCGAATCGTGTACGCGCAACGCAAACTCAGATTCTGCAAACAAAAAACCTCTCCTCGCCCACTCGGATTACTCGCAACAAGGGTCAACATCGTCGGAAGGAACGCAGGAAAATCATGTGATATCTAGGAACTCATAGGGTGCTGAAGAGGTCGCAGACGCGCTCGCCCACGATCGCCGTCGCCGTCGCGGCCGCCTCGTCCGCGTCGGCGTCGGCCGCCGTCGGCGCTTCCGCGTCGTCCTCGACGACCACGCGCTCGTCGACGCCGTCGTCGTCCGCATCGGCCGGCCGCTCTTGTTCCGCAGCCGGGGCGGGCGACTCAGGCTCCAGCTCGGGCATGGCCGCCTCCAGGTCGGCCACGAGCTCGTCGCCCTTGTCCTCGACGTCGAACACCGCCACCGAAGCACCGACACTGCCACCGCCGCCGGCGCCGCGGGGCTGCCGACGCCGACGACGCGCCGCCGCCCGCTGCCGACGGCCGCCCTTCTGCTGCTCGGACGACGCGCACGTCGGCGGCGTCGCCGTCGGCTGCGGGCACTGACGTCGACGACGGAGCTTCTGCGTCGTCGCCGGAGTGGCGCCGCTGTAGGGAGTGCCGGCTGAAAGAAAGAGGGCAAACACGACCGACTGTTGCTGCCTGCGCGGACGCGTCGTTCGTGGTCCGGTCGAACCGGGATGGAAGCAGAGCTGCACGAGCGCCCTGAGCGCCAGACGGTGCTTGGCGCGCCGGTCGACAAAGGTGTGGCTCTCGATGGGCCCTTGGACGCCGTGTCGCTTGCGTAGGTGCTTGTGCAGGTTGGACTTGTTGTAGGCCTGGTAGGTGGTGCAGAGGCGGCACTCGAAGGGCACCTCGTCCAGGTGGTTGAGCACGTGCTGGTGCCAGCCCTCCTCGTACTTGATGCGCGAGCCGCACACGCGGCACGCCGTGTGCCCGCCCAGCGCCGACGTGTCCGTCTCCGCCGCCTCGTCCCCCGCTGTCGTCGGCGTCGACACCTCCCTGTCCCTCTTCCGCTTTGCCGACAACCACGACAACGTATCCGGACTGGCGCGCTGAAGCACACGCTCAGCAGCACATTAGGGCGAGTGCCCGGACCGACGCGCACGCACGGCTTGCGGGAAGCACTGGTCGAGGACGCTCTTGATCTGGTGCTTGTAGCGCGACGTGTTGTTGACGTAGAGCAGCGCGTGCTCCTCTCCCCGGTGGCACTGCTTGAGGTGGGCGCGCAGACGGCAGCTATCGTCAAAGTCGCGACTGCAGGCGCCGCAGCCGAACAGCTTCACGCCGCCCAGATGGTGCGAGGTCGCGTGGCCGCGCAGAGAGCTGCGCCAGCCCACCACCGAGGCGCCGCACAGCTCGCACTCGCGGCGCGGCATCAGCAAGCGCGGCTGAAAGGGCCGCCGCACTATCCAAGATTTTGTTTTCTCAAGGAACAGAGGGAGAGACGCACGAGCTCCTGTCCGAATGCCAGCTCGACAACAGCTTTCAACTCGGCCTCCACCGCCGTGCGGTTGTCCTCGACGAGCGAGTCCCACTCCTTGTCGTTGACGGGCCGTCCGTGCGCCTGCCGAAGGTGCGCGCGCACGGAGGCGACGACGAGGCTGCGGAACGGCTCGCCGCAGAGCCGACAGCGCAGCGGCGCCGCGTCGACGTGCGCGACGAGCGCGTGCTGCGTCGTCGCCCGCCGGATGCGCGACGGCGCGCGCGGCAGCCGCGCGGGGCACAGCGCGCAGCCGATCATCGACAGCGACGCCGACTCGCCCGCGGCAGCCGGCGTCGACGCGCCAGCGAAGGCAGCCAAGAGGACGTCGTCGTCGTCATTCTTCTCCTCCTCCTCCTTCACTGGCGCTTCCTCGTCTTTGAGCTCCGTCAGCTGCTCGTCGGCGCCGTAGTCGAGGTCGGACATCGTGGGCGAGGCCGACCTGGCGCCGCAGAAGAGCGGCACATGCGCGTCGGCGGCATCCTCCCCCTCCTGCTTGACGACGAGCAGCTCGTCTCCGCCCAGTGACTGCGCGAGAATTTGATCGAAAGCGGCGCGACTGTTGTCGACGAGTCGAGGGTCGACGCCGACGCCGAGCGGGGCGGCGGTGTAGAGGAGCGGGGAGCCGTCGACGTCGTCGGCGTCGACGGTGGGATGGCTGACGCGAAAGTGGTCGGCGACGCCGCGCGCCGTGGCCGCGCCCGCGCTGCACAGGCAGCACATGAGCGGGAACGCGAAGGCGCCCCCGCCGCAGTGCGCCCAGCCGATGTGCCGCTCCAGAGCGAAGCGCGACTCTGCCAGGCACCGGGCGGATAAAGCGTGAACGCGCGCACGTACATACATACGTACGAACACAGACAACGAATGCACCTACACCTACACACGCACATATACGTGCATGTACATGCACAGCAAAAAAGTCCGAGCTTTCACCTGCTGCCTCGCCGCAGGCGCAACGGAACTCGGCTTCAGCTTCTGCAGTCGCCATATCGTCAGCCAAAATCGGCAGCGTGGCGTCTATACATAAATGGGCCAAAGGTGCGCGCGCTAACCCTACAACGCAACTGCTGAGGCAAGCTACAATGTACGGCGTATACGCGCTACGCGCGTGCCTAGAAACGCGATGTACGTACACATGCCACCCGCCACGCCACGTTGGGGGGGGGGGAGGCGGTATGAACACCGGATTAAGGAACAGATAAAGCGAAACACCCCAAAAATATTAGGTAGGAAACAACGCGGCAGCCTAATGGGTTTATTATGAATCGGCGAATAAACAGTTGGCGCACACAGCGGTACAACGCGTACGCTAGTGGTCGCGGCGCAACCATGTACGTACGTACGTACACCGTATAAGCAAATTCAGCCACTACAATGTAGAGGCAAAAACGCAGTGGCTGCGCGAAAGCGCGCTCGTATCGATTGAGACCGGGCGCAACCATTTGGGCGTAAGTTGTGCAACAGTGAAATACAATGGACAGTGTACTTCCAAGAAGGTACGTTTACCATAGAACGCAGTAACACGCATAGAAAGGGTAGATTTGGGAGATTCGAAGCGGCCGCTGTCAACCATTGAGCATGTCACAGTGTCGTAAGGTTTGTCTACACACTAAGCACTGTGCACACAAAAAAAAAATTAGTTTACCAAGCCAGCCAAAACAGAAGTCACGCTTTCGCATTAGCATTAGCAGGGATTTCAGGCCGTGCGAAAGAACCCTTCTAGACACGGCGCGCCGCCAACGCCTACAAGCCTGTGCAGTGCGTGTGGCCGCAATGGCGCGAGTCATTCATACGCATGTTTTTGCAGTCTAAAGTTTTAATGTTACAATAGTCTTCTTACTCATTCGTACGAGACGTTTCAGGGTGCCCCACCGAATGGCCACAACCATACATGAAACCTGGGGGGTTGGTGGGGGTGGGGGTTACCAACACCTAAGTCCGGAAGTTTACCCCTCCCCAAACGTCCCCCAAGAATTTTTCTGACGTTTTCCAACTTGTCTAGAATGATAAAAGTAGTGTATTTTTTCTTTTCAGTTTTTTGACCCTAAAACAGCTAAATAACGTTATTTACCCATTTTTGACCAAAAAAAACAACCCACAAAAAAAAAAAAAAAAAAAAAAAAAAAAAAAAAAAAAAAAAAAAAAAAAAAAAAAAATAAAAAAAAATAAAAAAAAACAAAAAAAAAAAAAAAAAAAAAAAAAAATAAAAAAATAAAAAAAAAAAAAAAAAAAAAAAAAAAAAAAAAAAAATAAAAAAAAAAATAAAAAAAAATAAAAAAAAAAAAAAACAAACAAAAAAAAAATAAACAAAAAAAAAAAATAAAAAAAAAAAAAAAAAAAAAAAAAAAAAAAAAAAAAAAAACAAAAAAAAAAACAAAAAAAAAAAACCCAAAAAAAACAAAAACACCAAAAAAAAAAAAAAAAAAGTGACTATTTAGACACTGTTTAGGTACATTTTCCCCTTCTGACACCGCCTTTCCCCTTCAAATCTGCTCCCCCCCCCCACCCCCAGAATGGTTTCCGTCCCTCCCCACCCCCACATCAAAAACCCGGTCACATGTATGGCCACAACAAGCCATCCACAGTTGATACGCCCCCCCCCCCCCCCCCCCGGCGACGCATGTTGTATTCATTTTATTTATAATTCACGTGCCAGGCTATACGGGCACGAATGAACAGCGTGCGCGAGCAATCGAATTGCGACAAGTGACGGCGGGGGCCCACAAAGACGGTTACAGCACCCCACGTTGCGCATACTGTAGACATTGCACAGTCGAGCAGGCAACACCGCACATCACGGCTTGGGAACGTAGCGGAACGTTTGTGGCCCAACGCGCAGTGTGGAGACATCTCTGGACAACACTTTGGCTGGTGAAGAGCTAGCTAGCTAGCTAGCCAGAATTAGCACAGCGCAACGCGACGATGACGTATACCTCGTCATACCTGTACTGTAAATCATACATGCACGTGCACATAGCAGTGGGGTGGGAGATGGGGGAGGGAGTGGTGCACCTTCATGGACACAATCCATATCCTCATTCGGGATCACTGGCGGATCCAGGATTTTCTGACAGAGGGGGGAGAAGGTCAATTTTTTTCACCGCACAATCTACACTACTAGTATGGAATAGACAAAATGATGGAATTTCGTAGCTCCCTTACGAATAAAAGGTGAGTTGGAAGGGAACCACAGCGCCGCAGGCGAAAATTTTGCGCTTTTGAGTGCCTTAATCCAAGGAAAACGTAAAAATGTGCCTATTTCCCCTTTGTACTCGCCCTTTTTTCCTGCTTCTCCCCCTGATCCCTCCCCCTCCTTCCCCCGCAAATCTGAACTGACAGGAGGGGGAGACCCCCCTCTCCCCCGTCTGGATCCGCTAGTGTTCGGGATGACCTCTTTTTTTTCATAACCCAAGCCAATATTTTTTCCTAGTGAAATTAGCGAACGTTTTGTCTGCGGAGCTGCATTTTGAATCATTTCGACGCGTAGAAACTAGAAAGACACCCCAAACTTCTCGATTCACCAAGCCCTCCACCCCCCTCAGTTCGAACTTCATGTTGTTTAGCATCAAAAGATAACATCAACTCACAACTGGTGCTGTGAAAAAAATAGACTTATCTGCAAAAAATGTTATCTGGAAGCAATTTCCACGCACTAAGGCAAAACCTGCAAAAAGAAATATAGCGCCGCAGACCAATTTTATGTGCAATTTTTTGGGATGGAGGGGGCATACCTACCTGCAAAAGGGTTTGAGCGAATGGGGGGAGGGGGGGGGCGGTTCGACAGATTTGGGGTTGGGGGGGGGGGCGGTCTGGAGCAAAATGTGGGGGTGCAGCTGGACCGGTTTTTCTTACACTAGCGTTTTTTGGTACATTAAAAAGAGGTCGAAATAGGGTTTAAATAGTGCTACTTAGCTGTTTTACGATCGTATAACACTGAAAAGCACTAAAATCACCAACATTTCCTCACCTTTAACGTTTTAGATAGGGTGATGACCTTTGGAAAAATTCTGGAGGAGGATTGGGAGGGGGGTTTTGATGGGTGTTGGAAAAATAATGGGAGACGGTGGTGCACCCCAGTTACAGGGAGGGGGGGGGGGTGATTGGGATAACGGAGCACGGCCATGAGGGGCCACCACGGTATCAGAAAAAACAGCACCAGCCACCAAGCACCGTGACCTGATCTCGGGCGCATTCGCTCAGTAGCCGACCGCGCTACATGTTGGTGGTGTACACGTGCGTTCCGACGTCGTCACACTGTTGTGGGTATACGCGGTGGGAGGGCCGGAAATAGACTTTAATATTTGCAGCAGTAGCATCAATTGTGCGTCTCGATGTCAGGGCGTCAGTCGACGTCCGGACGGGCTCCTTCGTCGTCGTCGCGGGCGGCGGCGGCGGGGTCGCGGGGCCTGTCGACGAACCTGTAGACGGAGTTGTGTCTGAGGAGGCGCCGAAACGCGCCGTAGATCCAGAAGTCGACGATGCAGGCGCAGCAGGCGGTCATGACGCTCAGCAGCCAGTGGGGCCGGTGGCACGGCGCGAACGCGGCCGGCGCGCCGCCGAGCAAGAACCGCGCCAAGGAGCCCAGCACCAAGGATTGGAAGAGGCCATACGAGCTGGCGGTCAGCAGCCAAAGCGCCCGCAGGCCCGGTCCCGCCTCCTCGTCGAACGGGCCCTGGCAGAACCAGAGCCACGTCCACCGACGCAGCGGCAGCAGCGTGCGCTCGCTGCGTGAAAAGACAATTGCGGGCGGAAACGAGAAACTGAAAAAAACAAGAAAAAAACAGTACGAGGCGAACGGCTCGAGACAGACGAGACAGTGGAGACGCAGGCGCGGCCTCGTCGACAGCACCTCCAATCGCAGACAGCGCTCGTGGACGAACGACATCGTGCCTGCACGGAGGGAGACACCCTTCAGCTTTGCCCTCTCGCACGCACGCACGCACGCACGCACGCGCGCGCGCACGCGCGCGCGCTGTCACACTTGCGGTCACGTGCGCGTGCCGGTCGTTTGGGAGGGCGACGCACCGCTGCAGAGGCAAGGCCGTATGAGGCGATTGGAGAGGCTCTGCTCAGGCGAGAAGCAGATGCGGCAGGCGTCCTCTTGGTCGCCACCGATGCGGCAGCCGCCGAGCAGACGTCGCAGGTCCAATACGCTTCTGCTGCCATCGCCAGCGCCGCAGAACAACGACCGACTAATCATGAACTGGTGCAGTAGCGCCGGAATCGGCGAGAAGCCGCCGCTCACCGCCGATGACGACATTGTCAAGCTAATAGTTGTAGCAAGCTAATAACTAAAACAAACGGGAAAATGGAAACGGAAGGAAGAAGGAAGCGAGTGGTTACGCTTAAATGCAGCACACATTAAATGCAGCACAGGTTGTATATGATAAAGAATGCAGGCAGGTAAAGTATGCAGGCAAGTCGACTTTCGCTGCCTAAGCCTAAGACCTAAGCCTAAGCCTAAGCCAAGCCTAAGCCTAAGCTAAAGTTTAAGCAAAAACCTAAGCAAAAACCTAAGCCTAAGGCTAAGCAAAGCCTAAGCCTAAGCAAAAACCTAAGCCTAAGCAAAGCCTAAGCCTAAGCCCAACCTTAAGCCAAGAAAAAGCCGCGGAAGTCAACTTGCTTGCATACATCACCTGCTTGCATGCCTGCATCCTTTATCACATACAACGTGTGCTGCATTGCATTTAACTGACACCGAAGCGAGTCCGGAAGGAAGGCGTAACTCTGCGTAATTATTTGGGTGCGTTGGAACTTACGTTCTTTCCCTTGTCGCCTTAAAAAAGATATACTTCGCCGACTTCGTGCTCATCCGGGGGCAGTATGCACCGTGATTCGTGTGTGCATTCTACTATATCGTTTGCTTCATTGCAGTGCATAACTCGTGCCGACACGACACTCAGCACAGACCCATTTTAGCACCGGATAAATTCGACGACAGTGACGACAGTGAAGCCTAGAACCACCATAACGTTTCACAGCCTACATCGCAACCGCAATATTAAACTCTACTACAAATACACACCAAATGCTCGGGCGACTTTCTCGCGACTCAACGACAACTTGCCCTTAGTATTGGAATCGTCGAGCAACTTGTTGTGAAAGACGGGTAGCGAGACACTACGCAGCTATATCTGCAGTGGACGACCATGTCTCGCATGGCCATCGAGTAGCGCTGCTCGTTGTGCTGCCAATACCGTACCGCCCCCCAGTGTCTTCGGGCGCCGCTGTCGACTTCGCTTCGCCGCTGTCGAAGGCAGAAGTGCTCTTCGTTGTGGAACGGCTCGCAGAAGACCATCGGCTGCTCTACCTTAAGCTTCTGCAGCTGCTGCCGCGTGGGCGCCGTCAACGAGCCCGGCTGCGGCGGTCCAACTTCCTGGATCAGCAGCATGACGCAGCTTGCGCAGGTTCAGCACTACAGCTCACCAGATTGGCCAGCACGGGCGCCATGGTCCTCTGGGTGACCTGCAGTGTGGTGGCGTTGTTCTTTCCGCCGTGCCGACGCTTGCAGCTGCCCTTCTCGCCGGCTCCTTGCTGCGTGGCGGCGCGGAAGTGGTGGTGGCGACCGCCGTCCACGTCCCAGCGGTCCCGGGCCGACACCAAATAGGTGTCGAGGCGGCCGTTCGCCTCGGCGACAGCCACGGCGTGGGCGCAGAGATACTTGTGGCTGGGCAGGTGCCAGCAGGGGGCGCACTTGAGGCCGAACGCCTCCTCCTCCTCCACGCGCACTTTCACCCGATTCTCTCCGTCCGCACGTGCCACAGCGATGGCACGTCCGGGTGTTGGCAGATGCGCGTGCAGTCGGACAGGCTGTCCTGCACAAACTGCGACGCCGTTTCGATCACCTCTGCCAACACTTGCTGCGTCACCATGCCTGAAAACAAGCAGATGCGTAACCGGACATAGTTTGCGACATCAACACACACACGCACGTACGCACACAATAAATTTAAAAATTAACTGACCGGGAGGCAACATTTCCCTCATTTTTCTCGCCGACAGCGACAGCGCGGAGGGCACCTGCATATCCACAGGCTGGTAGATGCAGGACAACCGAGCGCGACGCTCCTCCACCTCCATACGGCTCCAAGTGGCAGCTGGCACCTACAACCACGTCCTGACGTGTTTTGCGGACCAACAGATCGGCCGCTTCATCGGTCGACTCCACGAACTCGTCAAGCGCGCCAAAATCCATCTCCGCCATATTTCAAGTTTGCGCGGCGACACGGGAGAGGCATATGGTATAACGCACCGAATAATTATTGAGAGTTACGCCTTCCTTCCGGACTCGCTTCCTTCTTCCTTCCGTTTCCATTTTCCCAAACAAACACCCGCCATGCCAACTCCCCAACCCCCGGACTGTTTTATAAAAGGAGCAACGCAGCGCAGTGTGCTTTACGTAGACCAGCGCGGGGGTAATTCGCGGCTGTGTCTTTACCGTATCGCCTCTGTATTTATCAAGGACAACACTGCATGAGATGCACTCGATGGACGGCTGTGAATTGTGATGTAGTCAGGGGCGGATCTAGAGGCACGATTTCGACGTCTGCTCTGCCGATCCGCAGGTATGCTGTATTTGTTCTTCACCGTTAAATCTGTTTTTCACCGGATACAACTTTTTCCAGCCCCTAAGCACCTTACAATGCAAACCTATACGCTTTTTACATGCGTGTTTGTTTACAATATGCGTCGCTGCTTAAAAGTACCGGTACATGTGTATTTTGCTGTTGCGCAACTTACGCCCAAATGGTTGCGCCCGGTCTCAATCGATACGAGCGCGCTTTTGCGCAGCCACTGCGTTTTTGCCTCTACATTGTAGTGGCTGAATTTGCTTATACGGTGTACGTACGTACATACATGGTTGCGCCGCCACCACTAGCGTACGCGTTGGTTGTACCGCTGTGTGCGCCAACTGTTTATTCGCCGATTCATAATAAACCCATTAGGCTGCCGCGTTGTTTCCTACCTAATATTTTTGGGGTGTTCCGCTTTATCTGTTCCTTAATCCGGTGTTCATACCGCCTCCCCCCCCGTTCTTAAACGTGGCGTGGCATGTATGTACATAGCGTTTCTAGGCACGCGCGTATACGCTGTACATTGTAGCTTGCCTCAGCAGTTGCGTTGTAGGGTTAGCGCGCGCACCTGTGGCCCATTTATGTATAGACGCCACGCCGCCGATTTTGGCTGACGATATGGCGACTGCAGAAGCTGAAGCTGAGTTCTGTTGCGCCTGCGGCGAGGCAGCAGGTGAAAGCTCGGACTTTATTGCTGTGCATGTACATGCACGTATATGTGCGTGTGTAGGTGTAGGTGCATTCGTTGTCTGTGTTCGTACGTATGTATGTACGTGCGCGCGTTCACGCTTTATCCGCCCGGTCCCTGGCAGAGTCGCGCTTCGCTCTGGAGCGGCACATCGGCTGGGCGCACTGCGGCGGGGGCGCGTTCGCGTTCCCGCTCATGTGCTGCCTGTGCAGCGCGGGCGCGGCCACGGCGCGCGGCATCGCCGACCACTTTCGCGTCAGCCATCCCACCGTCGACGCCGACGACGTCGACGGCTCGCCGCTCCTCTACACCGCCGCCCCGCTCGGCGTCGGCATCGACCCTCGGCTCGTCGACAACAGTCGCGCCGCATTCGACCAAATTCTCGCGCAGTCACTGGGCGGAGACGAGCTGCGCGTCGTCAAGCAGGAGGGGGAGGAGGGTGCCGCCGACGGGCATGTGCCGCTATTCAGCGCCGCCAGGTCGGTGTCGCCCACGATGTCCGACCTCGACTACGGCGCCGACGAGCAGCTGACGGAGCTCAAAGACGATGAAACGCCGGTGAAGGAGGAAGAGGAGAAGAATGACGACGACGACGTCCTCTTGGCTGCTTTCGCTGGCGCGTCGACGCCGGCTGCCGCGGGCGAGTCGGCGTCGCTGTCGACGATCGGCTGCGCGCTGTGCCCGGCGCGGCTGCCGCGCGCGCCGTCGCGCATCCGGCGGGCGACGACGCAGCACGCGCTCGTCGCGCACGTCGACGCGGCGCCGCTGCGCTGTCGGCTCTGCGGCGAGCCGTTCCGCAGCCTCGTCGTCGCCTCCGTGCGCGCGCACCTTCGGCAGGCGCACGGACGGCCCGTCAACGACAAGGAGTGGGACTCGCTCGTCGAGGACAACCGCACCGCGGTGGAGGCCGAGTTGAAGGCGGTTGTCGAGCTGGCATTCGGACAGGAGCTCGTGCGTCGCTCCCTCTGTTCCTTGAGAAAACAAAATCTTGGATATTGCGGCGGCCCTTTCAGCCGCGCCTGCTGATGCCGCGCCGCGAGTGCGAGCTGTGCGGCGCCTCGGTGGTGGGCTGGCGCAGCTCTCTGCGCGGCCACGCGACCTCGCACCACCTGGGCGGCGTGAAGCTGTTCGGCTGCGGCGCCTGCAGTCGCGACTTTGACGATAGCTGCCGTCTGCGCGCCCACCTCAAGCAGTGCCACCGTGGAGAGGAGCACGCGCTGCTCTACGTCAACAACACGTCGCGCTACAAGCACCAGATCAAGAGCGTCCTCGACCAGTGCTTCCCGCAAGCCGTGCGTGCGCGCCGGCCCGTGCACTCGCCCTGATGTGCTGCTGTGCGTGTGCTTCAGCGCGCCAGTCCGGATACGTTGTCGTGGTTGTCGACAAAGCGGAAGAGGGACAGGGAGGTGTCGACGCCGACGACAGCGGGGGACGAGGCGGCGGAGACGGACACGTCGGCGCTGGGCGGGCACACGGCGTGCCGCGTGTGCGGCTCGCGCATCAAGTACGAGGAGGGCTGGCACCAGCACGTGCTCAACCACCTGGACGAGGTGCCCTTCGAGTGCCGCCTCTGCACCACCTACCAGGCCTACAACAAGTCCAACCTGCACAAGCACCTACGCAAGCGACACGGCGTCCAAGGGCCCATCGAGAGCCACACCTTTGTCGACCGGCGCGCCAAGCACCGTCTGGCGCTCAGGGCGCTCGTGCAGCTCTGCTTCCATCCCGGTTCGACCGGACCGCGCAGGCAGCAACAGTCGGTCGTACCCTCTTTCTTTAGCCGGCACTCCCTACAGCGGCTCCACTCCGGCGACGACGCAGAAGCTCCGTCGTCGACGTCAGCGCCCGCAGCCGACGGCGACGCCGCCGACGTGCGCGTCGTCCGAGCAGCAGAAGAGCGGCCGTCGGCAGCGGGCGGCGGCGCGTCGTCGGCGTCGGCAGCCCGGCGTTGGTGGCAGTGACGGTGCTTCGGTGGCGGTGTTCGACGTCGAGGACAAGGGCGACGAGCTCGTGGCCGACCTGGAGGCGGCCATGCCCGAGCTGGAGCCGGAGTCGCCCGCCCCGGCTGTGGAAGGAGAGCGGCCCGCCGATGCGGACGCCGACGGCGACGACGAGCGCGTGGTCGCTGAGGACGACGCGGAGGCGCCAGCGGCCGACGCCGACGCCGACGAGGCGGCCGCGACGGCGACGGCGATCGTGGGCGAGCGCGTCTGCGACCTCTTCAGCACCCTATGAGTGCCTCCTAGATATCACATGATTTCCCTGCGTTCCTTCCGACGATGTTGACCCTTGTTGCGAGTAATCCGAGTGGGCGAGGAGAGGTTTTTCGCTTGCAGAATCTGAGTTTGCGTTCGCGCGTGTCCGTAGAGAAGGCGCAGAATTCCTTTTACTCGTTCGCTTACACTACAGTCCGTTGCCCGCTACGCTGACACGCCTACAACAGCAATATACAGCAGCACCTACATGCTCTTGACAGAGAGAAATACGGTGTTGCTGGGTTAGATGGTTACCACACCCGCCCCAGCATTTTTCTAAACACCACCAAAATAGTGCGATGTTTAACCTTATTTGGCTGCTACTTACATGAACTTTTGGTTCAAGAACTCTTTTCTTCCAACCTGGACCACTGCCCTTTGTCCACTTTGTCCTTCACTGAGGACAGTGGCGTAGCCAGGATTTGGTTTCGGGAGGCGGTACAGTTTTCCAACTTTTTCACAGGGCCCCCCTGTTGCGTCGCAGGCGAAAATTTTGAGATTTTGGGCTACTTTCGAGCACTTTAACCTATTTTGGGTTACTTTCGAGCATTCTGAACCTATTTTGGAATACTTTCGAGCAATTTGAACCTATTTTGGGTTACTTTCGAGCATTTTGAACCTATTTTGGGCTACTTTCGAGAAATTTTAACCTATTTTGGGCCACTTTCGAGCAATTTTAACCTATTTTGAGCTACTTTCGAGCATTTTCAACCTTACAAGCGAGCTAAATGCTTTCTCGCTCTCTTCTTTCGCCCGGGAATTTTTACAACAAGGTGGACCCTGTTGCATTTTTCGGCTTCACACCATCTCGGGGAGGGGTATACCCCCCACTACCCCCTCCCTTGGCTACGCCACTGACTGAGGACCCCAAAAGCCGTCTTTCCAGACTACTCGGCTTTCAGACTCGGTTGCAGCTATGCTTGTAGTCACTTTCTCTTGCACAGAATATACCGGAACCCTTCTTGCCTTGACTTTCAGTAATGAGATTCACACCCCCCCCCACAATTGTAGCCCAACAGTTGGTGGTGCTCCTGCCTGCTCGACACGTTTTGTTGGTACCACTGTATTTCACTAGTAGGCAGGTAGGTCAGCGCTCGCTCGCCGCACATTGACCACTCACTACCCATCGCTACGCTCCACTGCCGAGCCGACTACACCGAGCGGACCAAACAACAGGAGGACGACTGCACCACAGCGACAACAAGCTCGCACGGGCGCGTAACAGTACTCCCCCCCCTTTTCGAGTCGCGGGGGGGGGGTGCGAGTGGGTGCAGGGGCAGAGCTGCGTCTTCATCGGTGCTTGAGCAGCTGCATAAAGCGGACCTCGTCAACGGCGCGTATCGCCTCGTCGATCTCGCACCAGCTGAAATCACAAGACCGCTTTGTCGACAGACAGACAGACAGACAGACAGACAGGGGGGCAGCAGCTCACCGCGCGATCTCCATCGCCTCGTCCAGATTGATGCCCACCTCGAGCAGGGACGACTTGATGTTTGGGCCGTAGCACATGGCGTCCACGATGATCTGCAATGTCGACATACATGCTCCGAGAGCCAAGAGGGGCATGCCACATTCCACCCCCACCACCAACTTGCTCTCAACTAGCCTTCGCTCGCCGGCTGCAAACATTCCTTTTGAAACATTGAATTCTAGGCTGCAACTCCCACTTCCGGGTCTGGAAAGTGTCGTTTACCCCAATCCCTCCCTCCAAAGAGATTGTCAGGTCCGGTTTTAGAACACGCGTGTGCCCTCTGGGGGACCTTGAAGTGCTCGTCGAGCCAGAGCCAGCTGCCGCGGTTCTCGAAAGGCACGATGAGGTGTCCGTCGTCGTCGAGACGCGTCTCGCCGTCGGCATTCAGCAGGAGCCGGCCCAGTCGGCTCTCCGCGTACCGCTCCACCACCGCGCGGTCCACCTGTAGCGCGTGTCGACATCCTCATCGCTTCCGTCAGCAGCAGCAGCAGCAAGCTAGGAGCAGCGCACGGGTATGGCTCCGGACGTCTCAACGCCTCCGTCGACGACGAAGCGAATCTTGTCCGCGAGACAGTGGGCGTGCAGGCCGGCCGCGTAGCGACTGCTGCCGACGGCGTGCCGACAGTGGCGGCGAGGCCAGTTGGTGGCGCTGCTGCTGCTGCAGCAGGCCTCCTGCTCGCGCTCGTCCAGCCAGTCGAGCTGCGCCTGGAGGTCCGCCTTGAACGCGGCCATGTTGAAGAAGTCGGCCTCGGACAGCAGGCGCTGACACTGCTCGCGACTGTCTAGACGTTAGTTAGGCTCTGCAGTGGGACACCCGGCGACGGACGGAGAGAACGCACCCGGCATGACCTTGACGCCGCGCAGGTAGTCGAGCACGAGCTCGAACTGCGAGGAGTTGCGGTCGACGAAGACACGCAGACGACCGCTCGCGTCCCTGGAACAGGCGAAGACAATGCACCCTCAGTCAGACAGAAGCACCTAGCTCGAGGGCAGGCGACGTTACAGGAACTGAGCTGTTGTTGTCTCCGCTCATGTCCCACCCCCCAGGGGTTAAAGATCTAGCAGAGAGGGAAGTCCCGAAGAGTGATTCGTGGCAAACACATCTCTAATCTTGTCAAATTTCGGTAGTACATGCTCTTCACCTCAACACACCGCGGAACGGTGGGAATATTTGGCAGAATTAGGCTGGCGGGTAATTATCAGTGTCCTACCCTCTTTGCGCACAGTGCTTCAAGACCCAAGTTCCTGTTCACTACTCAACCACATTCCCGTCCTTCCCTTCCTGTACCGTTTCCAGGCCCAGTGTCGCTTGAGGAGTCCGCTGAAGAAGCTGCGCGGCTCGGCGCAGCTCAGCGTGCCCACGGTCGTCTCGAAGAGCCTTCCGCCCACGTTGAACTCGACGACGTCGTTCACCGAAGGCTCCGGCGCGCCACCGCCGCTACCACCGCCCTCCTCCGACGACGGTGAGCACATCCGCGTCCGCTGTCACTCGTGTCCCAATCGACGCTTCTGATACCGAACGAAAATCGAAAGGATCGAGGTGCCCCCCCCCCAGGATTTGCTCCCCACCACAAATACAGCGGCGCGGGCACGGTGGATACGAATTTTGTATGATAGGACAACACCCGTCGATGAGACGCGTCTACACCAATGCTCAGCTCAACAGACAACGTCTACTCTCCTCAACAACAGTGCGCGTGCGTGCATGCGTGTCACATCAGTGCCACTGGCGGTGGTCACTTCTTCACTCCATCTTCCTATATGTGGTCTTTCATTCGGCCGTCGGCATCGTGCGGATGATGTCGGAATCGCCTGAAATCGATCGATAGGTGCTCCATTGTCTAGCCGGAATACCCCACATTATCGTGTCAAATTTAATTATCTTAAAATAGATGCGGATTTCCGCAAAAACGCACATTCACCGCAGGCCAAAGGCGCACACGCCGGAAACCGCATAGGTACCAAACCGAGTCTCACTCAACAAACTTTCAAATAACTGGTGTGAAATCGAATACAGTAACAAGAAATAACATCATAAAGCAGCCATACCGGGGTCAATGATGGTGAGCGTGCCGACGCGGAAGAGCTTGCCGCAGGCAGTGCCCAGCTCGATGTTGTTGCCGTTGTACGAGTGCACGCCCGTCTTCGACAGCATCGCGTAGTACTCCAGCTCGGAGCGACTGAATTAGCAGCAAAAAAACATACAATATTCAAACAAAAAAATGTCGAACAAACCGAAGATGCGGCGTGTTGTTGGAGATGACCAAGAGCCGGGCCTTGCCGGCCCTGAGCGCCTTCAGCGCCTGCTTGTAGCCCAGGTGGAACTTGCCCGACTTCATCACCATCGCCAGACGGGCGTTGATGTTCTCCGCCGATTTTTTCTACAAAATCAAGGCATTTTTCTCCATTTAGCCATTTCACAAACGAAGACGGAAACGGGAACGACGCACCGTCGACTTTTTAGGCGGCATCGCGTCGGCGGATCAAGAGAATCTTGAGAAACAGCTACGAATTCTGCTGCAACGACACCGACAATTTTTTTTCGCTAAGCACAATTTATTGGTCCGTGCATCCGCTGCTTCCGATGATATTTCGGACGGTTACGCTTAAATGCAGCACACGTTAAATGCAGCACAGGTTGTATATGATAAAGAATGCAGGCAGGTAAAGTATGCAGGCAAGTCGACTTTCGCTGCCTAAGCCTAAGACTAAGCCTAAGCTAAAGCTTAAGCAAAAACCTAAGCCTAAGCCTAAGCAAAGCCTAAGCCTAAGCTAAAGCCTGAGCAAAAACCTAAGCCTAAGCCTAAGCAAAGCCTAAGCCTAAGCAAAAACCTAAGCCTAAGCAAAGCCTAAGCCCAACCTTAAGCCAAGAAAAAGCCGCGGAAGTCAACTTGCTTGCATACATCACCTGCTTGCATGCCTGCATCCTTTATCACATACGTCGTGTGCTGCATTTAACGTGTGCTGCATTTAACTGACACCATTTCGGACATGCTAGCCGTTCACTTCAACAATGATTGTACTCAAAAAGCAAAAGTTACCTAAATTCTAAGTGTTAGTTTACAATGTCTGTTTCTATTTATTTTCTTCAACAACACAAATGAGCTTCGCAGGTGTTCTGCTCTATCTCTACTACTTGGCATGTTATGATAGCCTCAGCCAAAGCCTATAATTCAAAACATAAGTAGTGGTAGCCATATTTATTCTGTGAGTTATCCAATCAGATCAAACAGTGAAATGCATTCAGCTATCTTCACCAGGTCATTCACTCGTTTTCCGACTCTGTCGCTCCGTTGGCTGCTTCTTGCGCTGGGCTGTCTGCTTTCAGAACGGATTTTTGCCGACTCTTCCTTGTTTTCCTCCTCTTTCTCTTGGTCTTCTTCTTGCGTGCTCGCTTCTTTTTCTTGCTCGCCACCGAGTTCTTCTTCCGCCAGTGTTTCTTTTTCCGCTTTCCCGATCGCCTTTTTACTCTTGCGGACCGCTCAGTCGGCGGTTCGTCGCGAATCTTGTCGACGGCTGCGGCTTCCGACCACTGATCGACAGGATCTGACTCTCTAAGGCGAGGAGCGTCGCGCACGTTGTCGAGGCTCGAGTCTAGCGCGCCGGCAGTTGTCGGAGCGTCGTGGTCGGCGAAATACGTGTCGAGCTGGCCGTAGTTCTCCCTCTCCAACTTGTCGACGCGGCGTTCGGCCCGCATGTCGCAGTACTGCTCGAGGAACTCGCGGTGCTCGGCTTCGGCGCGCGCCGCCTTGCGCTCGCGCCGACCGCGCACCGTGGGCTCCACGGAGCTTATGTAGGCCCGGAAGCGGCGGACGCGCGCCAGCTGGAGAAAGATCGCGCCGAAGAAAAAGACGGCGACGAGGCCGACGAGCGCGACGCTGCCCACCGCCTTCGTCGTCCAGCCGAGCGTGTCCTCGCCCCACGGCTGCACCTCCTGCGGCGGCGTGCCGGAGCCGAAGAGGTCGGAAGTAGACGCTGGCGGTGTCGTCGTCGTCGTCGTCTGCGCGCCGGTTTGCCCTGGTTGGCGTTCGGCGATCTCGCGCGCCTGACGCCAGAGAGCGGCTGCGTCGATGTCGGAGCCGCGGAAGCGGTCGTTGCAGAGGGCGCCCGAACAGCAGCAGAAGACGCGCCAGCGCGTGCCGAGGCGCGTCACGGAGCAGTTGGGCTTGCGGACGAGCGCCTCCCCAAACGGCCGCAGCGTCTCCGCGAACCTGCCGGTGGCGGCGCCGTAAACCGCTGCGCAGTTCACCCAGGAGGGCGTGGGAGCCCGAGTCGCGCAGCCCGTCTTCGCCTGGCCCTCCCTCGACGCGTAGACGACGCAGTGGGAGTCGCGCTCGCAGCGGTAGGGCATAGTCAGCTCGCTGACGACCTGGGCGCCCGCGCGTAGGCGGCGCTCGTCCCAGTCGCTGACGCGGCAGAAGGTGCCGCGCGCGAGCAGGCCGCGACGGTCGTACTCCTTCGCGAAGTTCCGCAGCATCGTCGAGTGGAAGTGCGCCGCGCTGCAGTTTCCCACGGTGCAGCAGTAGTTGATGTAGGCGAAGCGGTCCGTGCCGTCGTTCGTGCACCGCTCCGTCGCCAGCGCCAGCACCTCGCCGTCGCAGGCGGCCGTCGCCAGCGGCCTCTGTCGGCAGCTGGGCAGCGTGCGCGCGTCCGCGCAGCCGGCGTACTGCAGCGTCGTCGGTCCCCGGCCGTCGCTGAGCCGGAACTTGTAGTAGCACTCGGCGTCGATCGGGCAGATGCTGTAGCGCCCTCGAACCGTCAAGTAGCACGCCTGCCCGTTGTCGAGCCTGACTTCGCGCTTCGAGCGGCGCCGCCGCCTGCCGGATGACGTCGCAGACTGCAGGGCCGCGCGACCGCGACGACTGCGATTTGAGGCCGGCACGTTGCAGCCCGCGCCGTCGACCTCGAGCCGACAGCAGGACGGCTCGCTGCCGAGCGGCTCTTCGACTCCTGTGCCGGTGGTCGCTAAATGCAAGCGATTTGGTGGCTTTCTGCTCGCGAAAAAACTACGGATTCGTCGTACAGTTCTCGTCAGGCGGGCACACGCAGCAACCCAGTCTGACGGTGCCGTTGATAAGCGGCCGAGTACAGCAGCCGTTTTGGGCGTCGTCGCATTTTTGGGCAGTTGTCGACATGGTCGTCAGGGTCGTCGGCGCCGTGTCGTCACTGTCGGCAACGACCGTGGAGTGGCACCAGCGTTCATCGATCCCTTGGCGCTGTTCAGCACACGCGCACGTCAGCGCGACAGCCAGTCGCATTCCCAGCCAAAGCAACTGACGAGACATTTGAACGTTCTCTACAGTGCTACGCATTAGATTGACAGTTGACTTTCAATTACTTAGCTTATTGCACAATTACAATTATAAGTACAACTTCAACCACGCATACTTTTATCCGAACGCTCGTCATCCCAATGAGTGGGTTACGCTTAAATGCAGCACACGTTAAATGCAGCACAGGTTGTATATGATAAAGAATGCAGGCAGGTAAAGTATGCAGGCAAGTCGACTTTTGCTGCCTAAGCCTAAGACTAAGCCTAAGCTAAAGCCTAAGCAAAAACCTAAGCCTAAGCCTAAGCAAAGCCTAAGCCTAAGCTAAAGCCTAAGCAAAAACCTAAGCCTAAGCCTAAGCAAAGCCTAAGCCTAAGCAAAAACCTAAGCCTAAGCAAAGCCTAAGCCTAAGCCCAACCTTAAGCCAAGAAAAAGCCGCGGAAGTCAACTTGCTTGCATACATCACCTGCTTGCATGCCTGCATCCTTTATGACATACAACGTGTGCTGCATTTAACGTGTGCTGCATTTAACTGACACCCAATGAGTGGCATACTGAAATTGTCGAGTTACGTTCACAACATGGTATTATACTACGCCATGACACAAAACACTTCAAATGATATACTTACTGTACTCAACACAATATTTGAATTTGTTGCTGTTCAACACTGTGTTGTTGTAGTCGATGTTTAAAGGAAGAAATATTGTTTTTCTTGTAGCGTTTGAAAGTGTGGCAATGGAGACGCGATGAGGGCCTGACAATTTCAGGCGGGTGCTCGGGTAAACCACATCTTGTATGCAAATAACTAATTTTTTTTAAATTTTCGGTGTACGGTATTGCTGCGATTGTACCGCAGTGTACGGATCTTCTTGCATGCAAATAACTATTTTCAAAAATCTTCGATGTACGGTACTGTGCGATTGTACGGTATTCTTTTCTTCAATCGAAAGCTGAAAGTGTGTAACTTCTTCAAAAGAAATGACGTCCGCTGCCTCTTCCAAATCTTGCTCTTGTCTAGAAACGGACGCCTATTCTGCTTTTTACCGAAGGTTCCGCTTGAGCGTGAGTTGCGACAATCTCCCTACTGGCAAGGATGTCGACAAGGTCGACAAGGCGTCGTCGTCAGAACTTCTCAGCGCCAACCTTTCCTCTACTGACGACGACAGCCTACGAGAAGTCGAAACCTTTAGAGGCGCGCCCCTTCAAAACGACTTTCATAGCAGCGTCGAACCGCTGAGAAATGGTCTGTGTGTCTGGATTTCTCTATCTTTATTCGCGAACATGATTTTATTCGGGAAATTTTGTTCAGGTTCCTCGAACCGGTCGTCTCGCCTCGTGGTCGCGTCTTCGCCGTCTCTCAGCGGCTACAGGACGGCGATCGACGGCAGCGCGCAGTTGCTACAGAGTCCGTCGGATTCCGACGACGACGACGACGACGAATCGTCATCGCTGCGTCGATGCGCCGATGTCGGCAGACGCGCCAAGACGCCCGACCTGCCGCCGCCGGCGCTTGCCGACGTCGGCGCTGCGCCCAGGAAGGCGGTCGACACGCCCACCTCCTCGATGCTCGACGACAGCGCGCGCAGGAGGAAGCGACGCTGCGAACAGCGACTATTTGCCGAGAAATATTCGGTGAGCCGGCGCGGCATTTGGGCGATGATTGTTGTTGTTGTTGGATTGGGGAGCAACGCTAGAAGGCCGGCCCATATTGCATTCCCATCTTCATGACGCCTTCCCGCATAATTAGCCAAAGACATTTGGAAGAACGCCATCTATAATTTAGTGCAGCGGCGGCAGCACGAGAAAATCCATTGAGGTAAGTCCTCGATCTAGTGGATCCATCAAGAATCGAACCCAGAATCGTGCGCGCAATAGCCCTATTCTCTACCACTAGGCCATACGCTGCTCGCCATTGCGGTTGCTCGAAACCGTTCGTAATCCGGATCTTACTTTATCGAGAGACGTAGCATCCGTATCAAAGATTAAACCATGGGGGCACGATGGGGGTGGCCATTTCCTGTGTGGATTAGACCGAAGTTGGGAACCGTTCTTCAGTCCCCCCCTCCCACCCCACAAGGGTTCTTAAAATCGAAATCGCGACGTCTGCCTAACCGATTAAATTTGCCATTCAAGTCTGCCTCAGCCAAGCCTGGTATTGCGTGCATTGTCTTGTTGTGGCAGTCTCTCTTCAGACCAAATCGAACGCGCACATGACGACGAGTACTCCCAAAACGTCGGCTTCCACCAAGGATTTGCCCGCTCCCGCCCCACTGGAGACATCTGTGCGCTCTCTGGTTTATTCAATTATTATTATTTTTTTAGTTTTATTGTTAATCTTGACCAGAAACTTCAGTTGAGTCTGTCTGCCGTGCTGTTCGGCACGCCTTCCGAGTTGGGTGATCGAATGGCGTCGAAATTCGTCAACAGCAGCGAAATCGTGGCCGACAGCGAATTGTCAAACAACGCCGACGACGACGTCAGCTGCGGACTTTAGCGTTTCGCTTTTGTATTTCAATTTTCTCTTGTATCAATCAGCCTGTGTTTAGTACAATCGCGTCGCGCTGTGTCGTCCTAGAAGTGCGTTTCTGCGTCTATTTGCGCGCTCGCGAGTTCCGTCTTCCACTGATCTGCGTCGTGTGCATTCAAACAGACAAGAACAGATCTCCTAGATCAAGTAAAGTCGCAGTGCAAGCACGTCAGACTTCTGTGAACTAATCGAATACCCTTTCTCTATACTACTTTGTAATGTACCAATTGTTTGCTAACCAATTATTCTCTTCGCTATACCAACAGCAGTTGACAGTAGATACAGGGTGTTTTTTTTGTTTGACACAGTAAAAAATACGAATAACTTTTTAACCGCTTGACCAAATTTCGCCAATCTTTGAACGTTTATAGCAAACACCGGGCGACATGTTGTGCCAAAGTTTCACATTTCTCCGTTACCCCTACCATGAGATACGCAACATTAACTTTGGGGTCGAATTTCGTCCCATAAAATTGAGACTGCTGAGTGATTACGCTCATGTTCTTGTTAACCAAGCGCAGCCCATAGTTGATGCATATTCCACGCTGCATTGGGCATCAATTTTATTTGTTTTCAACATTTCAACATTGGTTATCGAAATTTCACCAAGTCCGCATCTGTCTTGTTCGTTTGTCGGAATTTTCAGAAAATTGGAAAACAGTTTGTTTCCTAAAATTCCGCTATTCGACTTTGGAACAGGGTACGAAATATGCTACTGCACATTGAAAATTCGAATATTAGAGTGCTGGGGAACGATTGTTTAAGCATGCGTGCAACATAGGTAATCATATTTTCTTACCAGAATAGTCGCGGAAATTCGACCCTTTAGTTGGTGTTGCATATCTCATGCTAGGAGTAACGGAGAAGCGTGAAACGTTAGCACAACATGTCGCCCGGTGTTGGCTATAAACGCTCAATATTTGGTTGGGATCGGTAAAGCGGTTAAAAAGTTATTGAAATTTTTCACTGTGTCAAACAAAAAAAACACCCTGTAGTTACGGTACGATTATCACGTAACATCCGGCTATGTCACATTCTGGTGCCAGGCAAGTCCAACCTCGGTAAAATACTCAATTTTGAAACGGGGTATCCTGTCGAATTTTTTGGACATTGCGCCGTTTCGGGGAAGCTTCAGACACTCTTCCACCGTTTACACGCTTTGCGCTCGTTTGCTTGACTACATTCACCAAAGCGTTAGCAATGTCGTCAAAACGGTCGATTTCTGTGCTGAAAACAGGGCCGCAGGCACATTTTTTGACGACCATACATGCTTTTTTAATACAAAACAATGCGCCGCAGGCGAAATTTTGGATCTTGGGTGTTGTTTTCATCATTATTTGCATTGAATTTGAGAAAGATGCAGAAATGGGCACATTGCAACAGAGGGTACCATGTTACAAAATTTGAGCTTTGGAGAATTTCGGAGGGGGAAGCTTCCCCCCTTCCCCCCCCCCCTTGGCTACGCCACTGGCCATACACTAACCCTTGAATCATGACCCTGTATTCTCATCATGGTCGTTGCCAAGAGGTCACTCATCATTGCGTGCTGGGCTGGACCGTGACAGCACTACGAGTGGATGGAGATAGGGGCGAGCCCACCTACGCGTGCCTGCAGGAGCTGCGGTTCTCACGCGCCAGTTGGAAAGGACCGCTGGCACGCAGCCTCCTGCCTGCCTGACTAGGCGAGTGCGAGATTGGCCAGTGTCAAGCTCGGCAATGTTTTGCGCGTCGGCAACAACGTCCTCTTACACAGTCGACGCCAGCCCTTGATGACTGGGACTGCTCGCCCACGCCCTCAAGCCACTCACGATCCCCCCCCCCCCCCAACACCCCCTCCCACCTCACCCCCCATCGGTGGGGTCCTGCTGTCAACGCTCTTATCGAGCGTCCATCTCCAGTTCAGCGACAGCGGTAAAGGCGCAGTCAGACTTGCTGCTTGCAGTCATCACTCAGTCTACTTCATCATTTTTTATTGGACCAACGGTGAATTGCAATACTGTGGAGTTGCTTCAAGACCCAACGTCAACGTGCAATGGTCGACGCGTCGTCGCCGCGGCCCCTTCCCCGTGACGTGCTGCTGGAAGTCGCGGCGTCGCTGTCGGCCGCCGACGTCGCCCGCTGCCGTCTCGTCTCGTGCCACTGGAGCGCGGCGCTCGGCACCGCCGGCAGCCGTCCCGCAGCCTGGCACGAGTTCGTCTCGCTCGAGCTGCTCATACACGACCGCCGACGCCCGGAAGAGTTAAATCCCTGGCCCTACTCGAAATTGGGCCGTGGGCGACGCGACTGGATAGCGCTGCTCAAGTCGGCACGAGGCGTCGTCTCCGCCTCTGGGTGGCCGCCTCCGACCTGGGACGACGACTCCGATGGTCGACGATGACTCCCAGGCCCGCGCCCAGATCGTCTCGATTCTGCGCCAACTCAACTCCTCGCCAGCGTGTCCTCTCGAATCGCTTTCTTTTCGTATCTATGCCAATAGCTGTTCTCAAGGCTTTCTGAGATTCCAGAATGGCTCATCGACGAGTTGGCGGCGCGCCTATGCATTTGGTACGACTGTGCGCGTCTGTGGTCGCGCAGGCTTGTTTTTGCCACGAAGGCCCTGCGTTCAGGACGAGTCTAAGACGCGTGGCGCTGGTCGCTCACGACTACCACTCGCAGCGTCTTACGCCGCTGCTGAGGCGGCTTCCAAGCATGCCAGCGCTGCTCGTTTCCCATGTCTTCTCCGTTCATCGTCCTGCTGTTCTCCAAGCCCTGCCCGCGTCGGTCAGCGAGCTGCATCTCGTCAGCGGTCAGGGCATCTACGTACTCGACGGCGCCTTGCCGCAGGAGCTGCTGAACCGCCTCGAGAGACTCTTCATCGCCACTGCGATGCACTCTGCCAACAAGACGCCCACCGACCGCTTGCCACGCTCCAACGACTCTGCATCGGGGTGTCTGGTGGATCGGGTCGCTCGGCGGGACGTCTCGGTGATCGATTCTTCGTCAGCCTCGCGCGCGCCTGTCCCCAGCTGACGGATGTCGCCACGAACGAATGGTGGCTCTCTGGCAAGCACCACCAGAAAGCGCTCGACTACGCGGCCCTCGTGGACGCCGCGGAGGGACTGCGCAGCCTGCACGTCGGCTCCGTCTCGCGCGAGTGGTGGGGGCCAGGACGAGGTCGACGCAGTCGACGAAGTGATCCCGTTGGTGGAGGGCGTTCTGGCCGGCGCACAGACCTCCTCTCCGCGTCACCTCTCAGTCCGCTACCCAAAGACGACCTGATCGCTGCGGCGATTTAAAGGCGCTGCTGCGAGCAAGGGCCTTGACGTGGCTGCCAACAACGGCCATCAAAGGCAACGTGGACGCCGCCACCACCGACGAACGACTGCAGACGGCCGACGACGACTTCTGGGACGGATGGCGACTACGCGGGCCGTCCTTTCGGAGGCCAGGAGCGTACGTCTCTTAACGAGTTTAGGTGGAATCTCGCCTCCATTCCACTGCTGTTCCACAAAGCTACACCAGAGAAAGGTCGAGAGGAACTGATAAGGAAGAAGCGAGCGGAAGTCAAGTCGTAGAGAATGCGAGCAAGGATCGATGCGTGGTGTAGACGGTCTGAATCTGACGCTCGAGCGATGTTTCGACCATTTACTTCTCACAGTGTTTTGTTGGTCTTTTGAGGTTACTAGAAAGTGCGTGTACCGAGGGGTGTGTGTGGGCCGTCTTTGTCCCTACTCAGCCGATTTCATTTCGTCATTGACACCGAATCGCCCATGGGTGACAAAACAAGGGAACGTATGTATTACCGATAAAGATCAAAAATTAAGTCGGAACTCACCCGGCACGTATGTGTATGACTTTCTGTCCTGTCACCAACTAATCGAACACGCATGAATCGGGTCCGGTCATGTCACTTTTTTTATTTCAACTTTCTACTCTATCGGCTGTCATTGTTTAGTACAATCGCATTGTGTCGTGCAAGGTAGTTGTTGTTGGTTTGGGGGCGACTCTAGGAAGCCTTTGAAAGGCCCATATAGAACGTGCAAGGTAGAGAAGTGCGTTCGAACGTCTGTTCGCGCGCTCGCGAGTTCCCCCTTCCACTGATCATGTTCGTCGCGATCATAGAATGAGGGAATGTATCACCTAGATCAAATATTGTAAGTTTCGCAATGCAACACGCGTGCCTGTGAACTAAGCGAACATCCGTGAATCCCCTTCATGGATCGAACTAGTTCAGTCTTTCTTGCGCTTGTCAGCGCCCCAGTAGTAGAGTATCTGTACCACAATGGCGAGATTGAAGAAGAACGCCACCCCATAACCGGCAATGACCATCCAATCGCCGGTCTCTTGCAGCGAGGTGAACACGCGCGCCGCAGCGCCACCGACCATCAAAAAGGCCGTCAAAGACGACAGTTGGCCCGTGCTGCCATTCTGGTAGTTGGTCAGCACTTGCAAGCCCTGAACGCAATAGATAGGAGTGTTTTTCGGATTTCAAACTCAGCTCAACTTAAAATTTGCTTGAATTTGAAATCCGCTTGAGCAACAGAGCAAAAAGAACAAACAGACAATGAGCACACGTATTTGTTAAGCGAGATGTAGCCGGATGTAATGCGGATGACGGATGTTTTTTGTTGCAGCGATCTTTCCTCCCCTCACCCAACAATTTACATGCGATGCCAGCAAGGTAAAATACACAGAAGTCGGTTTCACTGCTTTTAACACGAGACGCTTCACAAGTTTTGCCGGAAGTGGCTTATACAATTCGTCATCTTGTGTACGGACTGCTTTGCATGGTATTTGGGTTGTGACACCCGCTTGCAGAAAAACGCCTGTAATTGTGACCTTTGCAATGACAGTGATGAGATGGTGGACGCCTGCAAGGCGGTGAGCAGCGGCCAATAATGGGAATGACGCCGAAGACTGCGGCGTAGACGCAAGTGGAGTAGGCCAAGAGAAAAGGTGGTCATGTGCGGAATGCGCCTCGAATAGTACAGCATCTGCATGATGATAATCGCCGTCTGCAGGGACATGTGCTACGGCCCGAAC